>JBCEWB010136261.1:0-11066 GCA_039654565.1 Peronia peronii | reverse complement strand
GTGATGTAGAGGTCTCAGTTCAAGTGTTCATTGTTAGCCGAGTTTTATGCATGATGAGAGTGTACGAGGTGGTCTCTGTGAGTATGTGTCATATATATGTGCTTTGCTCTGATTGGGCTCATAAATTGACTTTATTGTCGGCACCACTTGAGTTAAAATAAGCATTACTTTTGCCTTTCATTTTTTTTCCTGCAAACAAGACTAATTTGGACAATTACATGAACTGCATGTGGAAAAATATGGTCATTTCGATGAGTCTTAAAGTACGAAAAGAAAATATAACAAGATGACTTAGAAATAAAATGCTTGACCTAAATCTAGATCATTTTAATGAGTTCAGTATCCTGTAGAATTCATTCTCTCTAGTCTACAGAAAGCTGAAAATCTAAAAAGAAAAACCCACCTTTGTTGGGTCCATCTATCCATATGTATCCACAAAATATCTTTGATTCCATGGCATCAAAGAACTTTGTGTAAATGATAGGCATAACCAATATGCCTCAGTCATGACATCTTAAAGACCCTTTTCAGCCAAGAAATACTTTAAAAAATGATGGATAGATGGGGGGAAAAGGGCATTAAAAAGAGATAATAAATTAATTCTCTTTATAGCTCAACATGCAATAAACTTGACCAAATTTTCTTTTTCCCTGTGAACTTGTGTTGTTCAGAATACATTTTGTTATTTGGTTTGGAGATAATCAAAAGCATATTCATGCAAATTTGTTTTTTTTTTTGTAGTTGTCTAGTATCACCAGATCTGACCAAAAAATCAGAATACAGCTATTGAAGAAAATGAGATTTGGCCCACAGTTTTAACTTATCTTTTTCCTGCAGGTGGCAATGAGGATGGAATGTTCCGACTGGACTTGGGAAAAATATCCTTGGCGAAGGACCTGAACAAAGTTGTCACCTACAGTCTGACAATCACAGCAACAAGTTACACAGGTTCCAATGTCTCAAGAGAGGTAAGGCAAGACAGAGCAGTCAACACAAAGACTTAGATAAGATAAGATAACTTTATTTTTTCCCACAAAAGCATAAATTTTTTGTACAATGTAAAATGAGCTGAGTTTAAAACATATAAATAAAGGTAAATGCTATTGTGGCCATGTGGCACTACACACCTTTTTTTAGTAACGAGATGTATCTGGCTAAAAATGTTCACCTGGCCTAAACCCAAACAAACTTTCCACATGGCCGCAATAGTCACTCCGATAAATAAATCACAAAAATTAATCAGTATGTTGAATATTAACCATACATTCACTTGCATATCATTTTCTTGCACATACACACAATCACACATAAAAAGTTACTTGTTCTGATAACAGATAAAGCTCAAGCAGATGTGATCTGTAGAACATTAATTTGAAAAAATACCCAAACCATCAGCATCTAATTTTTTAACTTTCTATAATTTATCAAAAACTCATGAACTGAGTTTGAAAAAATATATGGTGTTGATATTTGAGAATCTATAAATTAGAATCTGTGCAGCATAGATCTCTACACATTAGAGTTTGTCCTACACTCTTGGGAAAAGAATGAAAAAAAATGAGCTGTATGTTTCATCTATGTGGCAGTTAAATAGCTAAATGTATATTTAGAGAACAGAGCGTGTAATTAAAGAAATAACTTTCAATTTGGGCCTATTGAAATTAATTATGAAAGACTTCATAATCAATATGTTTTGGAAGCAGATGCAAGTATGGCTACTTACTGTCCGTAACGTTAGCGGAGCTAGTGAAGATTGGAATGTGGAGGACATGTATCTGTACCCTATTGATGTCATTCACTGCAGCAGCCAACACCTCAGTAATACCGACGAATGACTATATAATTAATCCAATAGATTTGTTCTGACCAAGCGAATGGCTGGAAATTCCTGTCTGTGTTTAGCAGGGGTACAAACACTCCAAACTGTTCATTACCATTGACCTGAAAAAAAAAAAAAAAATGTATGGGACCAGTGACAACTGTTCCCAGATCTTGTGGTGGAGCAGTAGCCCACATAAGTGACTGTTCTATTTTTAGCAGAGGGTACAAACACTCCACTGGGGATTTCCAGGTCTGTGTTTAGTCGAATATGAATTATTGTTGATGGGTAGTTTATATACCCTCTCTCTCCTCTGCTCCACTAACTCTCAGAAATGCTCTAACCTTTCAAAAGAACAAAAAAATTTGATTGTTCTTATTTTTTTGGTTTTTAAAAAGGGATTTTATAAAGCACATTGTAGAGAACTTTTGACAAACGGGGAATTCCCAATAAAGGACCAGTGGGATCAGAGGGTTTCACCAATGATGCTTGAACTTGCGATTGTTGCCATCAGTGCTTAATGTATAGTAATTAATATGCACACAAATTAACGTACACACACAAAAGTGCCTGAGGTGGAGTGGGGATGGGAAAAGGGGGGAGGAAGGGGAGGTTGGGTTGCACTTGCCAGCTGTCAGGACAGTATGAAAATGAAGCAAAGAATATAGAAATTAGCCATGAATTCCTTTTTTTTCTTTTTCTTTTAAAGAAAATCATTCATCTTTGCTGATGAAAAATAATTCAACAACACTCATTGATAAATAATTACGCAACATACATTTCTACAGTCTCATGCTCTCTGGTCTCTTTCAGATTTTGAAAATGCCATGTATCTACATGTTTCATTTTCTTATTCATCATTACAGTTTATTGGAAATGAAATCCCTTGTCCTGTATTCGTTTATTATTTTTTTTTTTGTGACAAAATGCTATATACACAAAATTTCTGAATGTCTTAAATTTTGTTAGAATTTAGCTGTCAGAGCTAAATTTAAAGCACTGGACTGCTATTGCCAATTTATTGGACAGCCTATAAATACCAGACTGTTGTTTTGTTTATGTACATAGTTGATGCATCTTTTTATTTTGTGTCCACAGCTCAAAGTTTCTGTCTCTGACCTGGCATTTGATGAGTCAACCTATGGTGTAACGGTGCCTGAGAATGGAGCTGTGGGAGAAGAGATCTTGGACGCTAACAGTCCTGCAGAGAGAGAGGGCATCTCTGTGGTTTATGCCATTTCTCCAAGTCATTGTAAGCTCATGATTTCATAGCTCAGTCATATTAACGAATGAAAGGCAGAAAGGGAATGTAACAAGGCAGCTTTAACTCCTATTGTTTTCTTTAACAGCTGTCAAACCACCCACAAAATAATTTTGAATTTATTTCTGTTTATGCAGTGGGATTTTACATTTGTCCATTTTAAGCTGAGAATCTTTATTTTCCTTTATTTTTAAAACATTTTTTTTTTGAGAAGTTAGAAAATTAGTTTTCATTGTTGTAAGCCTTTCTACATCTCTGTCAATTTACTCTATGATGTTTTGGACTGACAATACAATTTATTTGTTTAGTGAGTGGAAAAAAAGCAAGCAGGGTATGTTCCATGAAAGAATTCAGCAATTATGAATGAAAATTCAGCACTTTAAAAAAATTCTAGAAAGAAAAACAGAGGCCGATGATTTTTGTTTTCAATATTAGCATTTTTGACATCAGGAGCTTTGAGATGTAGCTTATCAGTCATTTGTGAAAAACCAGGTATTTTCGGTTTAAATGCAAACGATTCAGAGATGATAATTACAAAACAATGTCTAATGTCTAAAGTTCCTATCAGTGCAGCTGGGATTTGATATCAGATGATTTGCTCAACAGATAAAGGATATCACAGTCAGTTTACACAAATGAAATGGTTTCCTGTTGATGTATTGTTGGTTGAGATACAAATAACAAATCCCTTGAACTGTTAATCATTTATCATCCACATGGACTCTCCTCTCTGTTTGGTTCTTTATCTGACTTGATATTGTTTCACATCTTCAGTCAGCTGCTTTTGATAGTCTTATCCATGTTCCTTATTTTAGAACCTCGCTATTCCACAGCTTCCTTTGAGATAGACAGCAGCTCTGGCAAGGTGACTCTGAAAAAACAACTAGATCGAGAAGAGTCCCCAGTCATTATCTTCAATATCACTCTGCGACTTAAATCCCAGTCCTCTCGGAAAAAGCGAACCGTCAACTCAGGTAGGAATCTGGTACTGCGTCTTCTGAGTTGAAGGAACCCTGACGAAGTTGACAAAAAGTCTTTTTTATTACAATTGATGACATTTATTTAAGCTTTTCAGCCTTGCTAATGGGGGCTATTTCAGCTTATTACAATTTAATTACCTCATATCATTTAAATGTGAGCTTCCACATCAGTGAAAGACACCTACTTATCACTTTACTCTTTAAAATATTCATTTGTTCAGTATGGGATCAATAAGAAACTACAAAATTAAAAGGCAATAATCTGAAAACAGCATTGTCAAGGAAAAGATGTTTGATTTGGGTACTTAAGATTAATATCCAGACAAGATCTTTGTCATCCCATGCAAAGACTGGACTGTCAACTTCAGTGTTTACATGAGATAAAGACAAGCCTTATGTCTGGTGCACAGGATAAATGAATAGGAAGCCGTGCCGGACAGTTTTGAGCTACAGCTGTTTTTAACTATTTTCTGACTTAGATACCTTTTTTTTTGTTCACAGTACGAAAATTTAATCTTTTCTAACCTAAAAAAAAATAAATTTGGTCTCTGAGTTGGAAAATAGTTAAGAAGTGCCGTAGCTCAAAATCACCCAGCGTGACTTCCGACTCATTTGCCCAAGGCACAAAAGATATGAAGAAGAACTGTTGTTCACAATGGCGATAAGGACAATGAAATGGTAGTGTCATGTTTCAAGATCAACAGGACTGGCCAGTGCCATTCTACAATGAACATTGCTAGAGGATAGAAGGAGAGAGAGAGTTAGAGTAAGAGCTGGGAGGAAAACATCGGTGAATAGACTGGTCTCACACTCAGTAACAACTGTCAAAGAGTGTCTGAGAGCCAGGAAGAATAGAAAACACTGATTCGGAAGTCTTCTGTGATGTACCAATGGTCTTCAAAACTCTGTGATGGAATGGGATGGGACCTTGAATGAAAATGTGTCATTTTGTCCTAAAAGCAGTTGAGAAATGGAGATGTAAACAGTGCTAAGTGATCAGATTTAAGTTTGAGGAAACATACTGAAAAGTTTGATCACATTCTCTATTTTTTGGTTTTGATGGTCCCAGACTTTGGATGTTTGTCTGTGTTTGTTTCATTGCTTCTTTAAGACAATAAAGAAATTGACAGAACAAGGCTCTCCTTGTCAATAATAATGGCAGGATGCTAAACATAGAAAAAAATACAAAAATTCACAGTTCTGAATGTCAGCTCCTCTATTAGTTTATTACATAATCTCAGTGCTTCTGGCTTTGTGATGAAAAACAAAGATAGCAAAATGAATGGTGATTTTTACTTTGGTCCACTCATATACTAATGTTTGCTAAGTCTGACAATTGAAATGTGTTTTAAATCTAAATAATAATAATAATAATAATAAAGGGTATTTATATAGTGCCTCACCCCTGGAGGGCCTGAAACGCTTTACAGAATCAAAATGTTTAACAGCCACACATGAAATATACCTCAAAACAAACAGGAGCAACAACATACATACATATTCATAACATGGTATACAGACATGATTCGAGACATGCTCACATACATAAACATGTACTACAACTCAAACACATACGTAAATTTGTAGACATGACTGACAACTATCTCCTGGGAAAAGCTGGAAAACACCACTCAGACAGGTGCTTGTTGAACAAGTATGTTTTTGTCGTTTAAATGACTCTAGGCTTGAACAATTCTGAATGCACACAGGTAATGCATTCCAGATTAATGGCCCTGCATAGGAAAATGCCCTATCTCCATATTTTTTCATATGGGAACGAGGAATAGAGAGGTGGTTAAGACTCATAGATCTCAAATTTCTGGACGGTACATAAGGACATAATAAATCTGCTAGATAAGCTGGTGCAGTAGACTTCTGAATGCAAAAACAGAAAGTTGCTACCTTGTATTCAATCCTGGCTCTTATAGGTAACCAGTGCAATGATCTGAGTAAAAGAGTGCTATGGTGGTACCTCGAGGTTCTAAAGGCCAAGCCTGGATTGTGCATGGTTCTTTGTTTAAGAGAAATAGAAAGATTGTTTTATTGGTTGCTTCACAATTTCACAGTGTGTACTAGAAATAGCCTGAGCTGACACTTTTCTCTCTTTGTTCCTTATCAAAAAAAGTGGGCATTTCCTGTTTTTTTTTTTTAGCAGATAAAAACTTTCCAACAGTATTATACAAATTCATTTCTGCTATCAGCTATATATTTGTCAAGTTGTTTACCTTCTTCTCATGCTATTTGTGATACACTGTATTTTTGTCTATATGCACATGAGTGAAAATGTCTTACATGTTTACTGTGTCTCCTCAACTGCGAGTAGAATCTCCTTTTGAGGACAAGGAATATTTACCTTATTTTATCTTATCTTATTTTGCATTGAATGAAATTTCTTGAGGATAAATATAGTTTATCTTATCTTATCTTATTTTATTTCCATTCAGGTGATAGCGCCTACTCCACTGTTTATGTGAGAGTGGCAGATGTGAATGACAACCCACCAAGTTTTGGGGTCTCTGAGCTGTCCTTGAGTATTCCAGTCTCTGCCAATCAGTCCTACCTCATCACAACTATAAAGGTAAGTCTCACCTTTGTCAACGTATTGCCCTGTTGTGGTATGACATACGCATGTTTCAAGACTCACAACGAAGACTGTTTTTTCAGCAGACTAATTGCTTGCCTATGCCAAACGCAAAGGCTGTTACATAAGCATTATAAGGAGGGAAAAAAATCACCTTCCTTCTCCTTATTTGAAATGATAATGACAGAAAATTAAAAAGTAATTACAATATAAGGTGAACTGATTTTTCTCACACAATGAATTGTATAGAATTTTTTGTTACATCTTCTAAGCAAAATGTTCAAATGTGACTTTTCTCTCATCACTAAACTTGTCCAAACAACCCACATTTTTAGCAGAAAAAAAGACATTTAAGTTGGTAAGAAACAAATCGTCTTTGCATAAATGATCAGACAGATCAAATTTATTTTAGATCTCATAGACTTTATGCTTGAATTGTGACAGGATACCTCACACAGTTTGCCAAGGTCTTAGTAGGGGGGGTTTGTTTTTATTGTTCTATCAAGTTGTTGTGTGTGTGTGTGTGTGTTGCATGCATGTGTGTGTGTAAATGTATAGTCTTCTGTGTAGTGATCTTATTATTTAAAACTATTATCATATCCTATTATTTACACAAAATATAGTGGTATGAATTGGGTCAAATAATATGTCTTGCGCCCAGGGTTAATGAGTCGGAGGTCTTGCTGGATGATTGCAAGTTACATCCCTTTTTTTAACTAGTTTCTGACTCCGATACCAATTTTTTTTTTTCAGGTTAGAAAAGGTTGAATGTTTGTTTTGTGGAAAACAAATTCAAAATTTTGGTATCTGAGTCAGAAAATAGTTAAAAACGGCCATAATTCAAAATCTCCAGGCGTGACTTCCAACTCATTTGCTGTACATATGGTCACAGTGAAAAGTCATAAACTCAGTTGTCAACAAAACTAGTTATGGATTTGAAACCAATTGATAATTTTGTAGTTGAAAATCCTACTTTCAAGAATCAAAGACAGCAAATCGAGTGCAGCAAGAATGTATACTTATGAATTTGTTTTCACTTAAAAGATACTTGTAGTTCATATTCTAATTATACGAACAGAAAGATGCCCCATCAAGAAGTTTTAAATCTCAAATAAAACAATAAAAATATCCTGTGGATAAGTTATGTAGATTGAAAACATGGCTGGAGTATATCATATTTCAATCAAAATCTTTCAACAGGCTTTTGATCCTGATGAGATGGGTGATGCCAGTATTCGTTATACCATTAATAATGGTAACACTCGCCTCTTCTCGTTGGATCCAAACAGTGGCGAGTTGAGAGTTGGCTCTCCTGATGGCCTGCGTGACAAGCGCCAGTTTGCACTGACAGTCCGTGCAACAGATAAACAAGATCAAACTTTGTTTGCCAGTCTTAATATCACTGTAGGTGTCTAATATTATTGCAGAAAAGAACATTCCAGTATTTCAGTCTCCCAGTTTTGTCTCCCAATGGCAATTCCAGATAAATAGTGTTAGAAGCAAACTTAAGAACTTGTTTCATTACTCTTTTGCAACATTTTTTTTTATGTTTTCTGTCACACAGACAATACTCTGTCATCATTAATATTATGATCATTGACAAGTAGAAATATTATATATGCATATCAGTTCTTTTTTAATTTCTCATCTTGTGACATACTTTTCATGTGAAAATTTGAATAAAATACAGGAACAATTATGAAATGCCAAGTATGGAAACCAAAGTCTTGGAAATCTTGCTAAACATGCTCAGTGATTTATTTGCAGGTTTTTATAGTACAAGATGGTAAACAATACGTTTTGGAAGCCCCCATTCCATTCTCTACAGCCTGGACAAATCGAGATGACATTATGATGTGAGTATCTTATCATGTTACATTGTCAAGAGACGCAGGTTATATTTTACAGTGGTACAGCATGACATATGTTTGTTTTTGTGTTTGAGATTTAGTTAATTGCTTATTTTTCTGAGGTCATGAATAAAATTGATGCAGCATTCTTGATCACTTATTTTATTATTCTTAGCAACAAATAGTAAAACTCCATTTGTTAACTGTAAGATGACACAGTAGAAGCAGTCATATTCCCATGGTCGCCAGTTTCCTCAAAGCGATTGCCCTGCCTTTTGACTTACTGACTAAACAATGTTCTTGATCGCAACATGTTCATTTTCTGTCTTGTAACTAGAACTAAAGCTTAATGTCAAACATACACATACTTGTTCCACAAACATCTGTCTAGGGCAGTTCCAGCTATCCCTCTGTGATGGTTGTCAGTCTAGTCTAAAGCTCGCTGCATTTGCAGTTGTTTTAGATACATGTATATCGACGGTAACAGTCACAAGCCATGTAAGTCCGAAATTAGGTCAGTTATATTTTTCATTTTTGTATTTTTGTCTTAAAATATCCTTGACAACCCTCTTGCATCATGCTTTTTTATGATACAAGTTAACTAGCTATATGAAGGCATCATATAAGAGGGTTTCCAAGGGATATTTGTTACAAAAATATAACGTGAACTAAATTTTTGCTTACTGGTTTGCACTGTTAGTGTGGATACATATTGTCAGTCTTGTTTGCCATGTTATGATTATACAATATGTATCCTGATGCTTCAGTTTAATGACAACACATTTTCTATGAGTGTGGTTGTAAAATACCTTGCTTTTGTTTTTTCAGAAATTTGAGACCTCAAGGGATGAGGCACTGAAAAAATGCCCTTTGTTATTGTTATCATCATTATTTTAATTATTTTATTATTGTTATTCTTGTTGTTGTTGTTATTCTTGTTGTTGTTGTTGTTAATATTATTATCATCATTTATGTTTCCAGGAAGCTGGGGAATATCCTGGGTTTTGAGCTTGACCTGGCCAGTATAGAGGCCCAGAAGAATGCGGACGGCAGTGAGTCACAAGAAAGGTACAGTCTGAGAACCTTTGTGAAAATAATCTGGAGTTCTCATTGCCAGTGGTTGAAACAAAGCAGCATAAAGCATGAAACAGAATATATGTATTATCCTCATCATCATTTTAAACAAATATCTTCAAATTTAAGGCAACTGTCTACCAGCAATTAACCTATTACACTAGAAAGGAACTAGTAACAATTCATAGTACTCAATATATTGAAACATTCAATATAGTAATGTTATCGGCCAAATTTTCCAAACTTCTTGGTTTTTCATCAGGGTAACGTATTATCATCGGCTTTTTAATTGTCAATAGAAGAGTGGTTTTCTACAAATGATCCTTAAGCTTGTCTGTCTCATTATTTCTTTTTGATTTTGGGCCGAGACAATCATGTCATCTTTATGTCTTGACCTCACATCTGCAAATATTTCTTGATTTGTGTCTGGGCTCTGCTTCCTGTGGATTCCATGTCATACCCACATTTCTACAGGTATGGCGATCTGTGATGATTTATTATGCAGCAGTTATTTAAACTCTTTTTGTACCACAAGTGAACTGACGTTGAGTAGAGAAGTAAACTTGGCTATTTCAGAGGTGAATTTCAGGGCGACAGTGACATGAAAAGCATGCCGTTATACATATCCTGTCAAAACTAACATATGTCGCATTCTCAGAATAATAAAAGACATTATCATTACAAAAGGAGATAAATATTCCTTCAGGAGGTTGAAAGACGTATATAGAACATAGATTATATGTGGGAGAACATTGACATGTGAAGGGGAGATAAAATAAAATTAAGAAGAGTTGTGCAGTTTCATCAATATTTGAAGAAAACAAGTCAAAGAAATGAGAAACCTTTATTATAACAACATTATACTCAATTCCATCATATGGATATCAAATACTTGTCTTTCTGTGTTCCCTGTGAGTTCTGATAGAGTTTTGTAAAATGTGGGGAGGTGTGTAAATGTGGCTATTTGGGTTCTTTTTTTTTTTTTTTGTACTACCGAAATCTACAATCTGACACATTAATAATGCATAATATTTTGTACATGGAACAATTCAGTGCTCCTGTCCCAAAATACCAATACATCACTGTATGATATAAATGGCGACAATAGGCCTACTTATATCTTGGTTTATGGTATAGAAAGAGTTAAGTGATTTGTGATTGATGCCTTTAATCAATCCTTATTGAGCCTCACAAATTTTTCCATGAAGTTTGGAAATATTTGAAATCTTTCCATATGCATGCATGCATATCAAAGAGGCAGAGAGATGGATGGAATACAAAATATATTGAGCATTAAATCAGTAGCAACATGTCAAATTTCATCACACATGAGAGAGAATAGCAGCAGATGTTACAAAGAGTTGGCAATGTCTACTGAAATGGCTCTGTCTCATTTGACCTTAGATTTTTGCCTTTATTTTAAAGGGGTGCTCTGGTGAAATTTGAAGTTCTTTAAAATTTGGCCTCAGTCATCAGAAACATCCCTGGTATGAACTGATAA
>JBCEWB010136239.1:0-10000 GCA_039654565.1 Peronia peronii | reverse complement strand
ATGTAGATGGTAACGACAGCCAAATAAACTGCCCCCATAAAGAAATACATAGTAACATAACTTAAAAGTAGTAAAATAACACTCATGTAAATGCAACAATCCGATTTCTACAGATAGTTAATTCTGTGTTGGCTTTGTATTTACGTTCTGAGATATCTGTCTTCTCTATTCATTGATTGCGTGATTATAAATTAAGTAGATGAGGAGTTATTTTTGAAAATTACATTTTGAAGCTATGTTTGTTCATTTAGGACTAGGCGATTGTACTTCTATATATAATAATCCTAGACCTAGCACTATGAGATAGAAACTTAAAAGTTGTGTGTGTGTGTGTGGGGGGGGGGGGAGTGAGAATGGGAACGTCCTGAAATATGTTTTTTACTTTAAAAAAAAATGATTCTGGGTTTTATTTTGTCTTGAAAGTTCTGTCTCTTCTGAATATAAAGACAGTTTAATAAAGTGGGTACGTCCAATCTAACGTATTTGACCCATGGTCATTCACCGTATGACTCGATTTACTATCAACCACGATTTGGCTCCTCAGGTTGCCATATGCAAAAGTAGACCATTACGTGATGGGAAACAGACAATTACTGCACAAAACACTTGATTGCGACCACCTCTAAAATATCATGAGCCCCATGCCAAAATGGACATTTGGTGATCAGTCTGAGAGGGAATAAATTTGCGGTCACACACAGTATTAAAATTTGTGTAAGCTTTCACTAGCTGCTCTTACATTATTTCTGCTGCTTCAAAGCATACTTGAGGATTATCTGTCATAGTAAAGCCCAAGACACTTTTGGGTTTGAGGGAAAAAGATATGGAGGTCACATCACGACCCTCTAGAATCCAGAAATGATTCTACGAGAGCCCTTATTGTGATGTCAGAATAGGGAACATAATTTGAGAGATGATATCCAGAAAGACAGGAAAAGAAAAGACCACAGAAGACGTGGAGAGAGGGATAGTGTCTAAAAAAAGGCTTCTTTGAGGCAGAAAGCCTAATGAGAGAACTCTAAATGTCAACATTTTATTCCCTTGAGAAAACTTCAAAAGCGTTTTCTCAAAACCCGATTTTTTGTCACTATTATGCTATCTAATTTTTTTTTTTTTTAAATTTCTGGACCGATTCTAACCAAATTTGGCATCCATAATTTTCGGAACAAACAAACAAACAAACAAACAAACAAACAAACAAACAAACAAACAAACAAACAAACAACAACAACAACAACAATAACAACAACAACAAACAAATAAACAAACAAACAAAACAAACAAACAAATAAAAAACACTTATACGGGCCTGGTTCTTTTTGTAACTTTTAAAGAAAAATAGGTTTTTGTTGTGGAAAAAAAGTGGAAATGTGAAATTTCCGTATTTGTAATTTTAAAAAAAATTCTAATTTTGTTTTTTTCACTTGAAGAGCTAGAAAAAAAGTTAAGCAATATAGTAAACAATACGTTGACGAAGTTTCATTCCATTCCATCGATATTTGTAGAAAAGGCAGATTTCAAAGGTAGCTACCTCGGAGAAGCCAAAATCCAAGATGTCGCATTATCGTGGCGTTCCGGCCAGTCAGTGTTTTTTTTTTTTTTTTATTGTCTTCCCCTACTTTGAACATTAGGAATTTGGTGGAAAAGGGTGAAATTGTATAGATCTAAGAAGAAAAAAATCACCTCCAGGACACGCCCCCCTCCCCCCCTCCCCCCCCCCCCTTTCCCCTTCCTTAAGGGAGTACAAGAGGAAGGTCTCAGAATGTCCCTAATGTTGCACAAAACTAATACGAATTGAGTTTACCAATATTTTGTGAAATTCCATCGACCCAAAAATGTTTGTCTCACTTGGCTTGATCCTAATACGGTGGGTACGAAATTTATGATGAAAACCATGGCCAATTGAAGCTAGATACTCTCCAGATAATAATGGTAGTGTAGTGTTAATAATTACATAGGAAAGAGACTGATGTACTTCCAGCCGAAGCCCCTGATTTTCGGTTCAGACAGTGCTTTGCCTTCATTGTGATTGTGTTGATGTACTTGATTGTCGATAAGTTATCAGTTTTTTTATGAAAGTATTGTACTCCATCGTGACCATGGACTTCAAAGTCAAATCTTATTCAGAGCTACGAGATTATTTACGGGCGACTTGTGTCAAAGTGTTGAGAGTCTGGGCATCGAGTCAGACCTAGATAGTATTTTGGTGTGTAAGACTGACACCTTAAAGACAAAATTGACATTACCAGCTAATGGCAAAAGAATAAATTAGCCCATTTTCTACCCAGCTTGATGTGTCAAATGACTTCAGCCAAATTCTAATGTTAAAAGCATTCGATCTCTTATCTTACCTTGCCTAGTCGAGAGACTGCATATGCCGCTTGTTTGCCTCACTTCTTGGTTGTAAGCTTACTTCCGGCGGGAAATGCGGTCGAGTATTTCCCGAAATCTTGTCTTCTACTATGTGTTTACTAACGACTTTGCTTGCTTAGGCATTTGGCAAACAAGATGCAAGTATGGGAAGAATTAAAATCCATTATGTCGGAAACATAATACTGGCATAGGAATAATTCAGGCTTATAGCAATTTTTGTTTGTTACTAGGTGACAATCTTTAGAGATTAACATCGATCAAGATCATTTCAAATGATCATGGATCTTGTAAGAAAACGCGAAACCGCGTTTTGATGAATAGAGTTCACCAATATTCCGGGAAATCCCATCGACCCATAATCTTGCCTCGGCCGTAAGTTTGCCTCACTTTTTGACGTGACCTTGTTATGATGGGTAGGAAATTTATGACTAAAACTTTTTGCTATGAGTGACTGACTCATAGCTTGAACGTAGATGCTCTCCAAATAATAATAGTAATGAGTAGTGTTACTGACTTAGTAACGCATTAAAACGCCTGACGTAATTCCGCGTCGGAGTTTTCCTGAAATCTCTTGTTCTACCATTGAAACGTCCATAGAAAGAAATGCTATGTGCGTCCGCATGTTAATCTGATCCTAGCAATGACACGGAGAAAAAAGGACAAAACAAACAAACGGAAAAAGAAGGATTCATGTAGATTGTTGTCACAGAGGAACCAGACAACCAGGATCTTTAAGACAAGAATTGCATGCAAGTGGGATTGCATTAATTTGTTTACGGCTGTATCTCTATAGCTTATTTACCTGCTGGCAGGCTGAATGAGGCAACTGGATAGCGAGATACTAGGTTTTGGGTTGTTCATGGGATCAGTTTGCTGGTATCTATGTGGTCACAATGTTATGCATTGTAGTCGGCGCTAATTACATTTTGCTTGAGCAAACATGAAAGATGGAAGGGAGCATTTGTAATAGTCATTTCTCATCCTCAGATATGTTATTCTACATTTTAATTTGATGGCAATGGAGAGGTTTCCTTGGTGCAAAGCCAAGGAGATGTAATTTCACTTTGTTTTAGGTTACAAAGGTCTGTTTTCGGACACGGTTATAAGACATTCCTGATTATGATATAAGTGGACGGAGACATCACATATGGAGCGGTCAGTACTGATTGGAAGGCAAAAATGTGAGAACTTGAAATTTTTTAACGCGACTGGTTTTCCCAGAGCCTCACATACTGTATATTCTCCCGACCAAAACTCTGCCAAAAGCCACCAGTTCCTTTCAGATTTATCCGTCAGTGATCCTTTAACAATGTTCGTATCATCCTTGACATAGTCACCGAGGAGAACCAGGCAAGAAAGAATCGGAGGAGTATTAATATGCAGTCTCTGAAAATTGATATAAGAAAACACTTTTTCTTTTCAGATAAGGAGAGCAAAAATTCTAATGATACTGTCAATGCTTTCCTTTGCTCTCTTCAGCTTGATTAGGTTTTGACTCATCAGATACAGTGGATCGTCTTTTTCTTTTACTTACATTATCAACATCGCCTCAAAGTAAAAAAAAAAAAAAATATTTCAGGTTCCAATCTGATACCCTACTAGTAATAGAGACCATACCGGTACTGTCACTATATTATATCGGGCAACTGACCATAATTTGGAGCTGTCGTATAGAGCCATGTAAGATTATATCTTCTAGAGCATATTTATCATTGACTGATGCCTCCATGTGGTGCTTCTTTTTCTCCTTTCTCTGCATGTTGTTGAATTAAAAAATTCAGGTTGACACACATTGCACCAGAGTTAATCAAAATTAAAGCAGTAGTATCATGATCAAGACAAATCCGCCGACTACTATCAGTCTTTGATCCATTCCCTTATTTTCTTCTCAAGTTCCATTCCTTGTTTCCTTGTATTCCCAGCAGATGATTCTCCTGAAATCTCCAGGATTGCTGTAAACACATCCTAAGTAGGAGCAGTTAACAAGTGCTGTGAGCAAGTGGTGGGAGACAAGGCACACGTTTTACCACAGACATCGGCGATGAATCGGGTCAATGAAACCACCAGGTCGATGGGCGGTACGTGATCCATCAACTGATTGCTTCTCAAGCAAGTTCCTTAGAGTATGAACTGGATTCCACAACTTGGGAATCGGCACCATGGCGGCGCAGAGAGAGAGAGAGAGAGAGAGAGAGAGAGAGAGAGAGAGAGAGAGAGAGAAAGGTGGGGGGGGGGGGGAGAGAGACAGTGAGAAGAGACACACACATATATACATACACAGACACAGTAAAAAAAGAGAAACAAAAGGACAACTCAAAGTAAGAGAGAGAGAAAGAGAGAGAGAGAGAGAGAGAGAGAGAGCAGGGCGAGAGGAAATAGATGATAAGGAGCAGGGGAAAGACAGACTGGCACAATACGACCGGGGAGGGACAGAGTGACAAGGGAGACGGGAGCGGTTAGGAAGACAGCAAAGTTAGAAAGGAGGAGCGAGAGAGGTGATGAAGAAATGAAAAGGTTTGGAACAACCGAAGAGATTGATAGACAGAGAGAGGAGGAGAGAGAGACAGGACAAAAAATGAGGAAGAAAGAAAAGAGAAAAAGAAAGGTAAAAAGTGACAGAGAGAATGGAAAAGGCTGACAGAGAGTAGGAGAAAGAGAAAGAGAGAGAGAAAAAGGGAGAAAGGAAGAGAGGGGAAGATGAAGGCCAATCTCCTTGATTGAAAGCTAAAGTCCTCCGTGGATTTAACCAAAGGCCTGGGACTCAACAGCCGTTTGTCTCGCCGGACCGGCAGTTATGAAAGACAGACAGCTCCATGCTGAGGTGAACAATCACTCTATGGCCACTTGATGTCGCTGTACGCCCAGAGTAAGATTCCTCCTCCTCGGGTCAAATAGAATATAGGCGATGATCTAATCGTTCGACCCTCCCCTCGACGATTTTGACAATAATATATGGGTCAATTTTGTTAGTGAGATGGACGAAAATGATGTCAGAGTCTAGGGAGATGTTCATTCTTACAAGTTTCCCTGAGGGATAGTTGTCTTGTCAATATTCATGAAGACACTATGAAACTTTTATGTTCTTTTCATATTGGATCTCTTCAAGGGATCTTTTTTTTCAGGAGGGGAAAAATGTCACATCTCTGAGCAGATATTCTCACAGCTTTTATTGTTTAAACAGAGAATTTTTAACACAGGCTGTCTCAGCTCTTCAACATAATAGTGCTTTAGTTTATTTGTCAGAAATGTCTTTCACTTATAAGACATACTCTCAACAGACAACTGGTTCAATATACAAGATTAATCAAACCAGAAGCTATATGAGAGGAATAAATACGATGAAAATGTGACAAAGTTTATTGAAAACCCAATTATCGAATCCGCTTAGCTATTTAGTGCCCTGGTTCATGGTGATATGTTTTTATATAGTTGCCATTTTAACATGCAAATGGATAGCCTCTCGGTAATTTTCTTTCTCTCCTCTTGCTTGCAGTCGACATTGACATTTTAAGACTTTCATTCCTTCACACTATTTTCGAGAGGAGATGTCTGACCAATGCGGTTAGGAGAAACAGTAGCTTGTGGAACGACATGCAAAATTATCTCGAGGTTAGGAATTTGTTCTCTCTTTACAAGTGGCTGGGTGCATTGCACCTACATGTGACAAACGACTTTCAGATCCACATATTTCAGAAGAAAAAACTCTGAAATATTTATGTGATTTATGAGAAAGACAAATCCATAGAAAGTTGAGAAAATGAGATATTGGAGGAATACATGGAATTTCAGGATGCTAAAGTAGATACTAGATTTTTAGTGAATTTGTTTTAGACACAGGCAGAGTGGGGCAAAGAAAGGAAGGGGACATATTTGATCCGTGGCCTGTGCCCTGGAAAGGACAACAGTTGTTGAGGTTGTGAAAACTCAATGTACTATCAAATATTAGATCAAAGTGCTTTCTGAGACTGTAGTCTTGAATGTGAGGACTGATTAACCTTTCAATTGCAGCAGTTGTAAACCATCACTTCTGCTTGTCAGTTTCGTTTTGTCTGTTTGTTTTGTTTATTTCTAAATTTTGACTTACGTCATTCGCAGTAGTTTGACTTGAGTTATATCTGCAGTATGCAGTGTTTAATCTATTAACGTGAAACTACCAAGGCAGATATGTCTGAAGTCTACGCACAGTTACATTTTAACATCTGAGACTTGACTCTGTAGTTCCATATTGTAACTGTGCACAGCACAAGGAAAAAATATTTTCTCATGCTGCAGTTCTGTCTGTGTGTGATAGAATTTCTCGGACGGAGAAGATTTATTTATTTATTCCCCGTGTTATAGAATTGCATGGATTTTTGAATCATGTATCGCACAGAACCTCTAACAAGATTTTGAATAATCATTTTCGAAAAGAAGGTATGAGATCTTGTTCAAATGAAGGAATGTTATCGGATCTAAATCCCTAGTTTTGGAATGTCAGGTCAAAGCGTTTTGTAATTTTAGATATTCATTATTTTCCCTATTTATTTTATTACATTCAATTTCGCCCCTCAGACGGCAGTCAAGCAGAGGCGATCTCTTTTATAGCACAGTACGACATGACCCTGAGCATTGATTTCAGACCCTCAATGTAATGTGGCTGGCAATGTCGAGTGGTTTCTGAGTCATTTCACTTACGAACGTTGTTATTTTTTCAAACTGATAGGATTAACTTTGATATATTATAAATATGGCTTGGCCATTTCTTTTGATTCTCATGGAATTCTTCATCTTAGATGTTTTTATTTTGGTTTGCGAACCGTTGTCTTTCCTTTAAACAAATATGATACAATGTTTCAGATAAAAAATTCTATATTAAAAAATTCCCGAGTCCCGAGCTAGAGACGTGATGATTAATTATGTAATCTGGCTTAATGGAGTGTCCAACTGCGCAGGAGGCAAGTGTCTCACAGAGATGGGTGCGGATGATGAATGGTGAATAAAAGGTATGTAGCTTTGATAAGAACGCCTTGACTACGGACTCACCCGGGTAACACTGTTTTTCTGTGACTCGCGACATGCTGACTAGACTGAAATGGACATTTTTGGAGAGTTAGAAGAATGCCTGATAACTTCTCTAGAAATACCTTTCTCCACCCGCGTCACGCATTCTCCTTTGTCCATCCATAAGAAAAAGGAAACAAAACAGCAGAACAAAACACTACCGCAGGGAAGTTATTATTATATATTTATTCAGTGCCCATTATTCTGTGAGGCAAATGTTATTAAGATGTCTTACGGGTACCTATTATTATCAAGAGAGATGACCCCAATGATAAAAGGAAACAAAAATATTTTTTTAATTTTCTTTTGTAAGATTTTTTTTTTTTCAGTTGGACTTGCCCCAAGACTGGCAGACTGGCACAGCCACGGATTTATTACCTCATGTGCTAGATAAGGTACGTCAAGTGTGAGATAACCCAGGAATCAAGGCGCGTCTTCTAAAAAAATTTTAACTCTTGTCTTAGGAAATTAAAAAAAAAATCACTTTAATCGAGTTTATCTCGAAGAAACATTGGAGCAACTAAAATTCCAACAAAAATGGGTTTAGGTTGAAGGGATGTGCTAAAAATCAAAATTTAACTCTTCCGTCCCTCTAAGAAACAGGGGTTAATTCAATATGCGATTTCTCATAACTCATATTCTTTAAGCACTGTTAGAAATTAAATATTCATGCTGAGATTTACTTTGGTCTAGAACTAAACCATCTGCTGAATCATTATTTAAGAATGTGAAATGCTCTCTCAAAATTTCAAAGTAAAATGGTCAGCAGTCGAAAGGGTTTTAATTCAGCTCTTTGTGACTGTTTCAGCCATGATCTCATTTTTCTATGTTTTCTCTCTCAGGGAGATAGGTGTTTTCATCAAATATTTTGATTTGGTCTCTTTCAATACGTTATTTCGAACTGACTTTGAAGATTTGTTCAGTTTGTGGTAAGGAGCACAAACAGGTTCTGTAGGAGTCAGCTGGCAAAAGTATTTTGAGAAACAGCGGTAAATATTATTTGTCACCATTTTTGTCTTGTTTACCTAGCTGTAATTCCGGCACAGATAGGCAGGTGATGAAGAAGGCGAAACAACGCCAGTGTGCTACGTGTGAGTGTGGTTTCTATTTTCTATCTTTCATTTTTGCTATTGCATAAAAAAATCTTCCTGTAACATGCATTTAATATTATATTGTATTGTTTCATTTTGTGTTTGAAATGTAAAGAAAAAAACAAACAAACAAACAAACAAGCCACTAGGGAGATACACCTCTAAAGTATTGAAACAGATCACATTCCCCTGCAAATCTTTTCAAACTGAGCTTTCCACAGTCACAGTATTAAAAGACGGCGCACTGCATCGCTCGTTCTTCAAAAACTACATTTTGCTCACTGTACGTGAAAAAAAAAATGGGGACGCCAATTCCAGATTTTTTCTCCAAACAGTGTTTTCGGCAGAAATGGTTTTTGTCAATATACGTTAGATTTAGACAGAGCTCGTAAGCTGGTGCTCAGATATGGGGTTTTGTCTAATCTGTATCGGATGGGGCTCAAGATACCATACCCGATGAAATTACAATTCGTTTTTATTTAATTGTTTATTTGTTTGTGTACATTTTCCTTGTTTTGCCATTGTGATGTTCGATCAGAGAGGTCTCTAACAGGAAACATATCGCACAAAACACTCCAAACAATAGACTTGTATGGAAAAAAAGAAAGAAATCTTAGGTTTTTTAAAAGCTTCAGGAAGAGACAGCCAGCATTGAAATGAGGATAAATGGGTTTTGACATTTCGTAATTTAATTAGGGACTAGCCTTTTACAGAACACCTTGTCACTGAAAACCCGAATTCCGAACTGATTTTATGACCTTTTTTTTTCAACACACAAAAATCGAAGTGAATTGATGTCATAGGCTGTCTTTCAATACTCTGGAAAGTTGTGTTTGAACAGGTTAAAAAGTTGCTAGATCTAGTGTGAAAAAAAGGCGTCTTTTCAAAAGTAATTCAGTAACCACGTTAAGCGTGGCTGTGTGGAGATCTGACGCTGATATCGACATTTCACTGATGTCCTGTAATTGTTTCACCTCTGGAAAATAAGAATTTATGTAGATATTTGACTAGTTTTGCCTCATTCAGTACGCCGAATCATGATAGTGGTGACGTTAGAACTTCCATTAGAGTATTCTATACTGAACGTTTAAACCAAGTTAAAACCATGTTATCTTGAAAACAAAGGGGAAAAGGTGTGAAAGAAAGTAATTGCTTGAGGTGAGGCAACCCCGCAAATGACGATGATCTGGAGAATTGCATGTCTCCTCATGTTATTTGTTACGTAAACTGTAGAAGTATTAGCCATTTTTTTTAAAATCTCACAATCTTCACTTAGGCCAATGTTATAATCCTACAGTACTCAGTGACTATTGTAAAATATAAAAACCCTCCTTCTTAAAAGGATAATTTCAAATAACATTATATTTGTGTTTTCTTTGAGATTGCCGTCCTACCGTCCACCTATATCTGTACGTATGTAGCCTATGTATGTATGTATGTATGTATGTATGTATGTATGTATGTATGTATGTATGTATGTATGTATGTATGTATGT
>JBCEWB010136228.1:0-11067 GCA_039654565.1 Peronia peronii | reverse complement strand
CTCACTTGTACTCTCAACAGCTTGATCGCTGGTCAATGCGAAACTTGTTGAGTGGGTCAAGTGGTCAGCGGAGTCTGTGTTATTATTCAATATGGTATAAAAAAAAGAGACTGCATGTATTTGATACTCGTTCGCATCATTTTGATTGTAGTTTCAGACCACTTGAGAGGACTTGAGTGGGCCATGTGACCTTTGATTTCTGTTCTTCTCTTCCGTTCAAGTGGACTTCATCTTTTGGCATGAAATTTCTCACTGTTCTATTAGGTAAAGTTTCCTTGTGAAGGAGTGTCTATTGAGCTGCGCATACTTATTATGGCGATAATTTGACAAAACTGAGGTTGATAAATCCCAAGTTTAAGTGACATGGTGAGAAATATCACAGCGCAACGAGAGCCCCCACAAATAAACACGGGCATCGCATGCAGGGATTCGTTTCACCTGTCGTATAAATACATGGTTCGCAGTTCTTGGGTTAAGATTTAGACTCTTTGCCACACAGAAAAGAAAGGGCACAAAAAATGAGCAGACTCACTTGGAATCTTCCATGGGGTAGCTGACATCACATGGTGGTTACAAGCACAAAATGCTTTGTCATGTTAAATGAGTCTTTCACACCTGTGCTACAAAATACGGACTTACGTTGCGTTGAATTGCTCATAATGCAATGTGTTCCAAAATATAAACATAAAAGATCATGCATGGTTGAACTTACAAGTGATCGGGGAGCACTTTACTATCACTTTTCAGAAAAGGGTTCAATCCTCCGTGGCACCAATTTACTTAAAAAATTTATTTCCTGATCCTTATATTATGTGTGTAAATGTGTGTTTTAGACAGAATTTTGTATTTCTCTGTTTTTTTTTTTCAGGGGATAGGCTAAGTGAAAGAAATGTGAGTGGAGGGATCTAAATCTAGCTTAGTAAAAAGAAGGCCTTAGAAGGATGGATTTTACTCCTGTCCGAGTCTAAATCTCATGCTAATGCAGTACGGCAATTGAGGCATGCCAAAAACAGAGATTTTTACACGCATATTATGTACAATCCCACAAATTTAAACTGAGTAGATCTACAGATTCTACAACAATGATGCACTTGGCACTCTTCCACATCAGGACTCCTAGCCATTGCCACTGTAGATCTACTGCCCATTCTGGGATGAAAATGAAAGTCCCCCCCTCCAACCCAAGCAGCCACAGGCTAGATAACTTCTCAAAACAGGCACTGACATGACAAAAATACAGTATTTAGGCACAAGCTTACCTTCCCAGTCTGGTTCTTTGGCAGATAATTTTCACTTTTTCCTCTTCTTCAACAGCAGGTCATCAGATTGACTATCCTTTTATCGAAATTTAGATCTAGACTAGAGATCTAGATCTAGATCTATCTAGATTCAAGATCTAATGTAATAATCTAAGTTGATTGCTTCCGAGATCTTGTTAAGTCTGTTTCTTCACTTGAGGCACTTTATCATTGTTGTACTTAATGTAGATCTAGATCTAGCTTTAAAGTTTTTAAAACTAGAAACTAGAGTCTAGACCTAGATCTAGATCTATCATATCGAGTCGAATTCTAGATCTAGATCTAGAATCTAGATTTATTCTATATTGAGCTATTCACTATTGGATGGGTTCCGAACTCGACCTGGATTCACCAAGCAAAATGCTAGAGCTCTAGTCTATAATCACAAGCAATCAATACTGTAAAACTATCGCTAGGTCTTCTTCTTATCTGGTCTTGGCCCGATCAAATTTGTCTTCGATAAACTTTCAATCTGAATTTAATTCACACACTTCGATGTTATGATCCATCGCGTTCCAAAGTCGCCATTTTCTTTTTTGGTGTAAAGGGAAATGACTCTTGAATTTTGTTTTACACCTGATCGCTGAAGAAGCATTTAACCTACACAAAACCAAATCCGATTTTTATGCCTAAATTTATATAATAATAATATTATGCCGACTTGTTGGCCCAACATGTAATAAGTCACCGCTAGGGTCGCTTTTCAAGATTTCTCCAAAATGCTGAATTCATTAACTAAAACAGCAATACATGTAGGGGGCCAACTGACAAAACATCATCCACAATAAAACTAACAGCGCCCGGTACTAAGAAAATACATGTAGATCTAGATAGAACTAATTTGTATGCAACAATTATTTGTCTACAGGTTTTTTTCCTTCTGTCATACACAAAGTAGTCTTATATATACTGGTAGGCCTAGTGAGAATGCAGCTCGGGCGTTCGAGAGAAGGTACTTAACTTATTTCACATCCAAAAGGAGGTCGAGAACAATTAATACCAGGAGACAGCTGTAAACTAGATACTGGGGCACCTCCATAGGCATAATAATATAATAATGTCTGTGCCTCTAACACACTCCCTGTTAACTGAGCATTAAGTATTCAGTATTCACCCTTGCTTCAGAATTTGGATAACTCATTGTTGCTGCTGTTCGCTGTCCATTTGAGCATTGTGTAGTTTTTATCTAGAGGGAAAAAAATTGTTTTATACTATTTACAGATTTAATTGATGCGATATGGTGATAAAAATCGTCACGTGGTTATATGTTTGTGTGGTACATAACATGTTGGAAAGAATATTTCAATTGATGTATATAGTGCCCAATTCTTTTCTTCACTATCCATGAGCAAAAGAGGCGGCGCGGAGTCTAGTTGTACTGTTATGTATATGACCCCACTTCACTTTTGATGTTTGTACTTTGCAATCTTTAACCTTTGTTCAAAATTCTGCAGAATGAGTTTCAAGTAGATCTATATAATAGCTTATTGACAAATCAACACATTTATGCTGTAGTTTGAATGCATGGGACGGTTTTGTCGCAACCAGTTCCCCAAGCAGAAGCAGATCATGATTGCTTAAGTCCCATAAGTTATCTTTCTTTCAATAATAATAAGTCTATACTCATAATAATCAAATGGTCAATGAAAACCAAATGGGTCTAACTAGCCTCGGTGTAGCCAGAATACATGTATGTAAACGCCTTCGGGGGTCCACCTAGCTTCTTCCTCATTTTACATGTACTATCTAAAAATAACATTAGCGTTAAATAACAACAACAATACGTTTACAGAACACATATACAGGTACTGACATGACGAGATTTAGACCTGACAACAGTGACAGTGACATGGGACTTTCATCTTTCTAATTATCAAAACTGCAGGCCTATATTGCAGGTCCAGCCAACATATAACATATTAACATAACACTTTGGTTGCATGACAATTAAATCTTACCGTGCATGGACAGTGAGATGTGTTTATGAAAGTGAATAAGTGACAAAGCCTACCCATCAGTATCACTTGAAAACGGTCTATGTTTATGTTGTTGTTTAAGATAGCTGTGCACTAAATCAAAGATAAATACAAAGACAATATTGTCCACTTTTCACCTGTTCAATATTGGTAAGCTGTCATCAGCCAAAAATGCCATTTTATCAGCAAAAAGAAAAAAATGCAAAACAATATCACTAAAATGCAGAAAAATGTCACAAGAATGCGGATGAAAGCCTTAAAATGCAACACACACACACACACACACAAAGAGAGAGAGAGAGCTGGGGGGGGGGGGGGGGATTCTTTAAAATAATTTCGGTCGATTTTTTTGTCGAATAATTATGTGGGCCATTAATTGCATAACAAACCAAAGGAACACAGGCGCATGCACTTAATTAAAGTGATTTCTATATTAACATTATATTGTACATCTAAATTTGTGTCTGGGTAGCCGTAAACTTTGAAATGGTACGCTCTGGGTAAAAATTCTGCCGTCATTTTTAAAATACAGTAGGCTAAAATGCAACTTCTGGTATACTGTATTCTTAAAATGACGGCAGTATTAGTGCATTAAATTCTGTAAAAGTTTGTATGCGGCCTATCATTAGCAAAAGCGTTCAGAATCTATTTTTTTTTTTCGAAGACGTAAATCATCAGGATTCCAAAATCCGTTATTTGAACTCAATAAAAAACATGACGTTTGGTACCGAGCTCAAGAAAATAGTATAATGTTACAGTAAGCGATAAAATCGAGCATATGTTTACATATAAAGGCGTAACCACTCACTTCGGCAGAAAGTTTGAAACGGTTTATTTTCTAAATGCACTCAACTAAAACAGATCATTTTTAAAAAATGGGAAACTGTACCCCCCAAAAAAGAGTAAAAGATGTAAACAACATTTCAAGCAAAATAATTTATAGTGTTATGAAGTTTCCATGTTATTTGCTACTTACGTGGCAACACCATGACACTGGAGTTCGATCTTAATGTGTTTCGTGCCATATACGGTAAGATACGTTTATACGTCAAGAATAAAAGAAAGAAAGCGGGATAGAAGACAGGAGCAAGGAGAGAGATAAGAGATGTCACCCCTGGAACGTCGAGGGTGGCATTCCATTGGAGACACTCCACGTGCGTAACGTACACACGGGACCTCCGAAATATATTCGCCTTATCCGAGAAGGCTAGACCTAGGGCCTCCCTACCCAGAGGAAGCCAGGCGACCGTTGAGTCACTGAAAAAATGCAGGTTTTGTCGATCTTCGTGTTCTTCCATCCCCGAATGGGCGGACCCACGAATCGAGCCTGGCGGCGGCCAAAACCCACAACCTCACCGATGTGAGTAATGTTTTCACCCTGAAACAGACGCCAAACCACAGAGCTACTGCGCCCTCTTCTTGCAGGTTTTAGACCTCGGTCCCTTTCGGCTTGCCTGCAGGCTGTGCCATATCGGACAACTTGCAGGTATGTTTTTTGTTGTTGTTGTTTTTTTGTTTGTTCTTAAATCTTTCAATCCCAGAAAGTAGGATTATCTCGGCTTTTGCCTGCACGTAGGAGCAGAGAACCTGTTTATATACCCCTGGCCCCCGCGGGGCGTTGTCCTTGTATCCTAGCTAACGCTGAATGATGATGCTGACACACAATCTAACACTTGGTGAATTTTAATGTCCGACTTATATATAATAATATTTTCATTCATTTTGTCCATTATCTTGTTTGTTTCATTCACAAACATTAATGTACTAGATCAAGTTATCTTAACAGTCTTCCGAATCAGAAGAGTCAAGCACGTTCACAGTGGTGATAGGTTGCACAGGATGGATCAAGCCGTCATTCTGCCAGTATTTGTTTTCTTCGCCAATTACATGCTGAACACATTTTTCCCAGTAATCTGTATCAATGGTAGCAATATTATTGCTTCTTCAGTCAGTTGTTTTACATGCACGAGCTTAAATATTATGTTTTTGTCAGCAACAGCGTGTTTTTAACTCTTGCCCTAATCATTTCAATTGGGTTCAGGTGAGAATGATAAGATAGAAGTCTCAAGCAGCTATGTCCAGCCTCTTGAATTATTTTATCAGTCTGGAATGTTTTTGTTTTTCTTTGTTTTTTAACAATTGACAACAGCTCTGACTTCAAGCTTGTCTCAGAAAATGGTATGTGCTCTTTTTCAACCATGCTTGAATATCAGCCTTTATAGAGGATGATGTTGGAATTTTGTCATTGATATCGACATTAATCATGATAGGTAGCATTGTCCATCACGATGCAAGATGGTCTGTCTATTGCTGGCAGTAGCGTTTTTGAAATTCACTCAGTTCATATTTCACCATTTACCTCGGTATGGTAGTTTCGGTCGTCAGTTGACTTTGACTGAAAAATTATTTCAGTTCTTGAAACAAATCCAACCTGACGGCCTTTTGAACATTGCTGTTTGGGACATGACGTTGTTTTTGCCGGTCAAATGACATGCATTATTTTTCATTTGTATGATGTGCATTTATCCAAGATTCCTCAAGATATATAATGTCATAGCCATCTTGCCGCATTTTTCTTATTTCGCATTACGTTCTATACATGTCTTTCAACTCCTGGTGGAGGTTATCTCGACAGTTCTTTGTTGTTCATATTTCACGCAGATATTTATTACATCTGTTCGCAGTTAGGTGAAGTCGTTCACACAACATATTCTTGCCATCAGTGTTTTTTTCTGAATGTACACCAAGTTTCCTTACTATTTTCCACGTTTGTTTTGATATATCGATATCATTTTCATTTCTCAGTTTAATTCTCAAGTTTTTCCGGGGTAATTAGCTCTTTGTGTTGAAACACGTTTAGAATACGGAGTTTAAAGATATCCTTATCAAAGTCATTTCTGTTTTCGGTGACCTTTTCTCACATTATATCATTAACCTCAGCAGTTGAAGGCTGCTGCTTGATTCATCGATTAAATGTGGACTTTGATATATCCAGAGCATGCATTACCCTATCCTCTGGACGGTCAAGGTTATAAAAAAAAAAGTGTCTTTGTTTTGACCCCTAGATAAAAGAACTGATACAGCTGAACAGAAATTTTCTGTAAAGTTACAAACTTTACGCTAAGTGGCATTATGATATAATATGATAAATGTGGAAAACAATATACCACTAATACGGCACCATATATAAATAACACAAACTAGGAGTGTGAATTTGGGGCACATTTTTTGGATCATCAGTGAACACGGAAGAAAACAACTATAAAATAATGTATACCAAGGAGCTTACGGTATATTATTATACGTATAAGATGTATACCCACTAATATTCATACAGATTTGAACAAAAATACTGGTCTTATATATATTTTATAGGTCGCAAATAACGAAATTCGTTATCGCGAACACATCCGTCGGATTAAAAATTAGATTTGCAACGGCTTTACTGAAGTAAGAGCGTGTGCAAAGTTTCAATTATTTTATTCTCAAGCTTCAATAGAAACAGTTGATTTTTTTTTTTTAAATCAAAGTGCACCATTTCAAAGTTTACATACTATAGGAAAATCTACCAGTGATGACTCTCATGTGGTAATAATAGCTGAGGCTCTGACTTTTCAAGATCACCTTATGTAAAGTAGAAAAGATGGGTATTATACTAGAAGAGAACCCACAGCCTTCGTGGGAGATTTGATTACATGTATTTAAATATAGGTCAAACCGATACTGCCCTGCGACTTAAAGTGTATGGCAAGTGTGTGCACCTCGATGTTGGTACATGTATTTGGATGTTTAAACTGAATGTTACTCAAAGAAAACATGTTTGGTGTTTTGAACGCGTCATTTTATCGAACGTACAATTTGGATCAAACACTCTCGCGAGTTTATTATTCAATTATTGTCGCCTTTTTAGAATAACGTCAAACACACTGAGCTTTTTTTCGGCTTAATGTCGGCAGACATACAGATCTTTACCCTAGCATAGATAGGGGGTCGCCATGGCTATGTGATTTGGCGTCTGCTCCATGATGAAAACAACTCACCTCGGTGAGGTTGTGGATTCGGCTCGCGGATCCTCCCTTTGGAGGATGGAAAGACACGAAAATCGAAAACTTCCATTTTTTTGTTTCAGTGACTCAACGATCCCCTGGCTTCATCTGGATAGGGAAGCCCGAAGTCTAGCCTTCTCAGATAAGGGTGAATATATTGCAGAGGTCCCTGTGTACGTACACACGTTAAAAGAACCCTTGGCAGTTAAAATGCGATGAAGAGTAGGGGGAGTGTCGCTGTCCGGGCAAAATGTCCATGTTCCAAACTTTTACCCACGAAAATTCACAACAAAAATAGGCAGCTGCTTAAAGTGGTAGTGCAACATCAATTCGTTGTGTCAAGTTTCTTGTTTTTGCCTCAGATGAACTGTTACGGTTACTGCAAACGAGATAACCTCCACCAGGAGGTTGAAAGACGTATATATCGAACGTAACCGGTTATTGTAAACCCACTGACATACAAATTAGAAGCCGATGGCTTCTTAAATTGAGATTTTAACAATTAAAGAGACCGGATCGTTCGGACTGCCATCTCGTGGTTTTCCGTAACTGACCGTAAACCGGGCGTGACGTCATTTGGGCAGCTTGAGTGGGCCTATTCAGTATGTAAACATGGTGTATTGTGTGGCTGAGAACTGTCGGTCGCAGGATAGTCGGGCGTTTGTAGGGGCTCGTCGTTGGGCTGTGATATTTCTCACCATGTCACTTGAACTTGGGGTTTATCGTTACGATCTGCAATACGTCTTTCAACCTCCTAGTGGGGGTTTATCGGCCCCAGTTTGAAATTATCGTCATAATAAGTATGCGCAGCTCAATAGACACGCCCTCAAAAGGTAAAGGAAACTTTACCTAATAGAATAGTGAGAAATTCCATGCCAGAGATGAAATCCTCTTGAACAGAAGAGAAGAACAGAAATCAAGTGTCACTTGGCCCACTCAAGTCCTCTCAAGTGCTTCGAAACTACAATCAAAAGAAAAGATGATCGTGAGAAGAGTATTAAATAGATGTAATCTCTTTGTTGATACGATATTGAATAATAACGCAGGCTCCCTGACCACTTGACCCACTCAACAAGTTTGGCAACAACCAGCGACCAAGCTATTGAGAACAGAAGTGAGTTATAATTGTTAGGAATGAAAGCCAAATATCTATTAGTTTTATATATCAGATAGCTTTCTTGTGATCCCACTTTATGCTACCATTAGATCACTTCTATATATTTCTTTGTAGTCACTGATGCCCCGTCAACGTCAACCGGCCTGATCTAATAAGAATGATCTAAGTCCGCGTGGCTAGAGGGATGATAGCTTGCATGTTACACCGAGATTCTATAGTATGAATGTAAATACACCCCTATGTGAAGTGGTTTGGTCCAAGCAGTAAAAGTTATATTAGATTGTAAACACATCTGTAATGGAAATAGTCTGTGTGACGAGGGGTGATAAAATTGACATCTGTATGAAATTGACGTCTTTATGAGTAGCCTACAACCCTTTCTCCTACCATTGGCTCATTGGAAATATTATCATATGTGAAGAAAGGGTGGAGTTAAGGGAGGGATTAGAGGGAGACATTGGTCAGTAAGGTGGTCCGATGTGGGCCTGCATTGTGTCACTCGGAAGCCAAGGTGGAGTCAAAACAAACACCCCGCGGCTCAAATTGATAGGGCTTTACTAGTCGGCCGCGAGTCGTGCAGCTTCGTAGTATAGTACCGTAGTACACAGATATGCGGAAAAATATGACGTCACACGCAAATCGACGTTAGTGGCGTAGAGAGCTGGCGAAAGAAACGCAGAACCGCAAGTCGTCTTATTGGCAAAATAACCACTTTAACGGTGCTTTTTTTTTTTTTTTTTTTACAAAAATAACACCGCTAACACGTTTTTGGCTATTAGAAGTTTATTGTTTTACGACATATAGCAGAAGTTGTCCGTGACGTTGCACCACCACTTTAATTAAAGCCAAGATAATCCGACTTTCTTAGGATTGAAAGGCTTAAGAAAAAACAACTATATTATATATCTACATGATGCACAGGGCAGCCGTCGGCCTTCAATCTGTGACGCCGATGACGTAAGCCTAAATAGGCACGGTGAACGAAACAGATGGCATTCACCATTTTGTAGTACTCGTACTGTACAGAAGCATTATGTCACCCGGCGTTGTAAGCCGCAAGCCGAGAGTCACTGGCATTATCAACAGCAAGAGGTAGGACCATGGTAATGCCCGGGATCACGGCGATCGTAACGTCTAGCATATTACAATCTCTCACTTCTCTAGGCTACACAGAATGGATGAAAAAAAAACAAAAAAACAAGCAAACAAACAAACGCGTTCTTGAGTGACAGACATAATGAATTTAAAGCCTATTGAACCTATGTGAACTTTGAATAATAATTGTAGCCTACTATTAGTGGTTATATAACCGGGATAAATAAATAAATAAGTGGTGAAATTTATGGTGATATAAAAGAAGTAAAGGAAAATCTACTGAAATTTACCATACATTACACTGAATCAATCGAAAGAAGGGGAAGTTAGAAGGAAAATAAGAAAATATGGATGATTTAAAACAAAAGAGGTAAGGATGAAATAGGAGAAAGTCAGATTATTTAGATTGGTAAGTGTAACTGTGAGTTGAACACAAACAAGATACAACTGTAAAAACGTATACAAGGAAGAAAACCAAATTGGCATATCGGTAACTCATTAACATTAGATCTAGTTCAACATTTATGTAGAAGATCCGTTTTCTTTTGACGATAGATGTGATAGACGTAAATGTTTGCGTAAACATTTATATAATCATGGACACTATAAACGAGCAGGGAGATGGAGAAAGATTTTAGGTCTCAGTATAGTGGCATGTTGTTGTTTGAAGTTTAGCTTAGTTGTTTTCCATTTTCAGCCAATGGTAGGGCCTCTAGGTCGAAGTTCCGTATTAAGAGATCACCCCCCCCCCCCCCAAATGTTCAGCTACTTTAGCTCTTCAAGCAAAACGTTTTTTTTTTTCAGTCCTGTCTCTCTTGTCACCTTGTTCTCCATTTTATATACTTTTGACACGAGAGAAGCATTTTCTTTTGTGTCCATTCAGTCGGTATCCTCAAGAGATACGCATCTCAAGAATGATGAGATTAAAAATTCTCATGCTGTCCGTTTTTCACAGCAAAGTGAAAGCAACTTGAGTCAAATTTGACTACATTTAAAAAAAAAAATAATAATAAATTCCTCGCTCTTATCCTTGTTGCCATTTCACACATTTATCCAATCATCCCTTATTTCTCTGAATGTCAGTAATCCTACAATTAAAAAAAAATAAAAAAAATTTGAAACCCCCTTATCAGTTCGAACACAGTCTAAATTACAGATTCTAGGTCTGTCTCTAAATCCAAGAACAATGTGTTTATTTACATGTATTTATTTTTTCGTCAGTAATAATCATTGTCGAATACGAATACGAATAGTTTATTAGTCCACATGGAAATACATTTTACCAGTGCAGAAAACAATTGAAACAAAAAGTATAAGAAAAATACACAGCACAAAGATAATTAACAATTTCCATATGCATACATATATATATCTCCATATTTACGGATCCATACACACGTATCACACACACACACACACAGACACCTGCACACACAGACACACACACATACATACATGCATGCATGCATACATATATACATACATACATACATACATACATACATACATACATACATACATACATACATACATAC
>JBCEWB010136206.1:0-11067 GCA_039654565.1 Peronia peronii | reverse complement strand
TCACAAAAAAGTCAGAAAATTGTGGAACCCCCCCCCCCCCCCCCCGATATTTTATCATGGCAATTTGGTTCTGTCTGGTTACATAAGACATTTCTAAAAAATTTAGGCTTTTCATGCTAGGAGAAATTTGCATTGTTTTGAGAGAAGTTTGCAAGTTTCCACAAGATCCTGGGATGAGACTATAAAATGATATAACTAGTGGACATTCCAAGAGCTAAAAAGATCCCATAGGCAATGCTGTCATCATAATCACCAAACGTAACTAGACTAGATCTAGATAGGCCTGTGCATGATCGGTCACGATGACCGGTTATATCGGTCATGGAGTCATAATCAATTAATCAATTATGAGGACTGATGATCAGTTATGTTGTCAGTTATGATCAACCATGAAAGAAATAATCATAGCTAAACAATTCGTCCTCGGCGACACGCGAGTCACCCTTCCCATCCCCCTTTCCCTACTATGCGTATGTCAACTTCCGTAAAAAAAAAAAAAAAATGTCACTGATCCGCCAAGAGCTGAGTTGTATTCACCATTTAACCCTAATAGTGTCAAGGGAACGATTTGCCGCAACTTTTGTAAACTTTGCATATTAATTAAGTTTTAGATAACTACAAAACCGTAGCATGATATTTGTTTCATACATTTATTGACATTATTTTTCTCACTGTTATTTCTTGAATATGAATCTATATCATCATGGAAATGTTCCTTTCCCTTCCTTCTGGAGCTTTTATGATTAAAGCCATTAGAGTGGTTGATTTCGAGGCACCCGGCGCAATTTTGTTTTGCATACTTCCCACTTGTCCTCCCCCTCTCCCCCCAACCCTCTCCCCTGTGCAAACTTCTTTGAATAAATGACTGAAACAGACCATAGCGTATTTGCCAAATAACCGCAGTATCTTGAGAAAAAAATAAAAAAAATAAAAGTCATATGAAACAGACTATTGTTGAACCTTAAGAGTTAGAACTCGATTTCAAAGGATGTCTAGTCATTTTTTCCCCATCTCCACCGACCACAGAGCTTTGCCGTTGTTGTCATAGTTTGATATGTGGTATGGCCTTCCAAAATTAGTAACTGGTGAGATGGTTGCCACTTTTTTTATCAAATTCAAATCACATCTAATGAGAGTTATAAGGTAATATTTGGTATCAAACTGCACTAGAATTCGAAGCCCGATCAATCTGTAGAGTCAGATTTGTGAAATATTGAGTTTCACACCCCAAGTTTTTCTTGATCTCAGTCTCCCGTCAAAGGTCAAGTGAGTGAAACTCACGACTGAATGCGGATGGTGGCATTTTTTGTTTTTGGTCACAATAGACCACAGTCAAGGCCATAACTGATAACCATAACCGATATGATGTCACACATGACAAAGAAGGAAATATTTAAGCTATAGAATAATCGATCACTGATGGTCATGGGAGTTGATTAACTGTTAACCGTCGGTCACGAACATTGTCGGTCATGCACAGGCCTAGATCTAGATCTAGATATATTTTCAAGATCAAATCTAGATCACGAACAATTCCCCTCTTAAAGACATTAGTCTTTCTAGGACCATGGGTACATTATTTATTGCTGTCAGTACTCTGATGTGCTGATTCAACAACTCTCACGTGACCACTCAACTACATGTTGTCGAAGCGCTACAAACTTTGATCTTGATCTTTAAACAGCCGCCAAACAGCAGTTCGACTCTCACTTAGTGCATGCGCAAACCTCTCTTATACTTCCAGTTTCACTATTTTCGTGCCAGATTTTTATCGCAAATTATTATAAAACCTCGACTGCCTAATAAACTCAACAAAGGTTGGCAGTTGAGCGGCCAAAAGAAGGAAAGTCGGCGACGACCAAAACCAAGGTTATATTATTGAATCAAGTGATCTCTCTTGTAAACTGCTAAAGGACAGAAATGTCAGACATTGAAAAAAAATATGAACATTACTGTCTATTTCAAAGGGTACTGTTAAAATTCAGTGAAAAGAGGAAAGTGTTAACTAAATTTCTAAAAATGCACAAAAAGAAAAAAAAAAAGGTACAAAAAAGATCACCTTTCACATGAATACAGACAATCCAGAACCAAGGACATCAACTCTGTATGAGATTGAATAATAGGTGAGGGAACCTGAAATGAAACATACTTATGTAGAATTTAGATTATAAATACACAACAAAGATTTCTGCAAGCAACACAGAGCAGCCAAGTTTGAATGATTTCTTTTGATGATGGCTTCTGTGAGCTTATAGGTAAAGAAAGCTCTGATCCTGACCCTTAATCTCAGTTCACTAATCAGCTGTTATAAGAGATGGTATTGAAATTGATCAAGATCAAGTTTCCTGTATTGCTTATGAAAATCTTCCTTAAACGCTATATTTCACAACTAGATACCCTCTTTTTGCTTGTTTGAACATTTCACTGATTGGGGGTTTGATTAAATAGTTGTAGTTTTAATGTCCACAGTATGTTCATGAAAGCTATTTCAGGTAAATATCATCTTGTTCATTGCTAAAGTTCTCTGAAAATGGATGATTGAAGTACAACTGATAGAAATATGAAACACATGTCTAAAGATAACCTGACACTCAATTATTTCAGTAACAGTGTAGTAAAATCGTGTCATCAAAAAAAACAACAAATTTTTTTGTAAAACAATTATATTATGAAAACTCGTTCAGTGAATACATGAACAGAATACAGGAAAAATGAAATTGTGTATCTAATTTTACTCACACTGGGTTTGGATGAGTCAAATATTTTTAGCACATATGTCAAATCTCCTCTGGCTTTGGTCAGTACATAATCTCTTAGCAGTCTATTGTAGGCTCCTGGTTCTTTCTGCTCACAGCGCTGAAGGAAAGGAACCATCCACCTCCTCACATTCTTCACAAATGTTTCCTCTGATGACTGTGGACCATATGTGACTTGATATAAGTTTACTGTGACAAAATGAATGTCAAAAACCATAATCGATGTCACTGTATTATACTCCATGGCAAAACTTTTCATGCTATGACTGAAGAGATGTTCATTTCAAGGAAAGATTACTTGCTAATCATACTATCATAATAACAAAAAAAAACAAAAACAAACGAACAAACACCCAAATAAACAAAAAGAAAAAACTAAGAGAGGCTTTCTTTGTCATTGCATTTATGAATTATGTTCTCAGAATTCATTACATTATTAAAAAAAAAACAATTAATTAAGTTTTCATTATTACCAAGGTCTCCATTGATAAAGAGTGACCCCAGAGCTATACATTGTATACTACTTTCCAATACCAATAATTCAAGGATTTGAAAAAATTAACAAACAACAACAAACAGAATATTTCTGCATCGATTTGAGTTCGCTTTCATGGACACATTATTCAGAAGCTTTTTAATAATGAATCAAATTAAATGATATTCATCAACAGCTGTAAATCATAATACTCTTGATCTTTTCCTATTTCCCTGAACATAAATATTATTTGCAATAAATGGTTTTTCAGAAAATGAATGTTATTATAGGTGGAATAAATACGAACTTAGCCTGGATATTAATTATTTGCAGCACTCAACACTGTAACACTCACCTTCGACATGATCAGCTCTAGCCTGTCATAGTCTGCCATTTCTCTCAGGACTTCAAATGACAAAGAACTGTCCACTCCACAGTCATAGACCATCATCTCCATGGTGACCAAGTCATCAAGCAAGTCTGACAGATCCTGTAAAGATACCTAACAACTATAAAGCAAAAACATCAAGATTTTATCTGTAGGAGAAGAGCTATAGAGTAACTCTTATAGCATTATAGTAATAGCTTCATTTTATACAAATAAAGAGACAATTCTTGTCAGAATACTTACTACTACGTAATCAATATTTTTAAAATACTCAACTGTCAATATTTAGTGTAAATGAACAAAAACCTCATGAACTAGTTAAACAAACAAATTATATTATAAAGATAACTGATTATTAATAGTAGAGCCTCGATTAAGCCCATCTCCTGGAAATTTCGTGCATCTATTTTTAGAAGAGGGGCAGATATCGAGCTGCACTCTTTTGCTTCAATGATGGCGAATAGCAAAAAGTTAGTTCAGGGCAAAGAAGATTTTGTTTTTGCAAGAATTTCTACAGAACAGAGGGGTCTCTGTATAATATCAATTTTGGAGATACACACGTACATAGATCTAGATCAATATCCTACCTATGGCTCCGATACCCCTTCTTCCCTCATTATTTTCTGTCTCCCACTGCATTAAATCCAGACTTAGATCTAAGTTGCATAAAACGTTTATTCGTTCATTTATTTATCATACTGATAAGCCTTGCATTTTAGCAATCTAGGCGATTTTTTTTTTTTTTTCCGAAATAATAATTTTGTCCTAGGCCAAGATTTAGATCTAGATCTAAATTCTTTAATTCAGATCTGAACTAGACTAGATCGAGATTGAGATCTAGGTGTGGTGAGATCTAAACTCTTCGACCTTTTTTTGCAAATCAGCAGATCTAGATCTAGATCTACTTTAACATGAGCAGAGATCAGCCATAAAATGTGAAATGAGCATAATGAATTTGTATTACCCTTAGTTTCATATATTAAGCATTTTCATAATAATCACGTTTGAGTTCAGTTAATATGCTTTCCATTTCACCATTTGAGCATTGTGAGGCAAGCTTGTTTTGTTAGCTTTATGATACCACTTACCAGAAGTGGAGAAAGATGAGAACAATGTAATCAAGATGCAGCAAAGCTCTACTTTCACAAGTATGACTTAACTAACACAATGCCTATTCAACATATTCTTGTTCACAAGACCTTGAATTACGACCACGTTTTTTTTTTTAATAAACAAAAACACTGAAAAAACTAACAAACAAAAAAATGGACAACACCTTGACTATCTTGATATGGTGTTGGGGTTTCATTACAGTGAAACCTGGATGATAAATTATATCTACACAAGTTCTCCTCCTGCACAGTTCAGTTCTCTTCCCTCTTTAGCTTTATTATTTAAACCTTGATATAAAGTACACCTTGGTATTAAGTAAAAATTCTATACATTTATCAAGATTCTGGGCATGGCTGTTCAAACCCGCCTCAGAGCATTCCTTTAGTTGCCCGCTGCCCGAGTCATAAATCAGCAGTTAATGTGACAGCTCGGGGGATTCCCCTCCAAGGTGTGCCCGTATCAATTTCTTGTGCTACTGCTTGATCCCTGCCGTGATATCGCCTCGTTTTATTTTATTACTCTGCAGTGTCCACTGCAACAAACACCGTTTTGTGACCATCTTGAGATTCTCGTGTTTTCCATGTGTTCAGCCATATAAGTTTTGTTGGTATGTTCTTCTGGATTATTTCACACATAAGGATTTAAACTGACTTAACGTTGTTTCTTAAAATCAATATATATCGATAATATTTTTATCAAAATCTTTTTTATGAGACTATCAAAATTTCTTAAATTAGTTTTAAACAGATCAATATTGCTACTGTTCCACTGTGTGAAATTCGCGTGGTTATTTCATACTCAGAAGTTGAGTTTTGTTCAATTTTGTTCTTAACACACAGTGATTTTTCTCCCCCAGAAGTTCCACATAGATATGGATCATAGCATTGAACAACATTTAACTTGTATTAATGAACTCTGTCGCATATGCAAAGGACGAGTGCTGACTTTCAAGGAGAAGAGACAAAACAGGAAAAAGCTTCCATGCAAGACCTAGGGTGCTGACATTTTGCTTTCATTTAATATAGACATTGACAAGGATAATGAAATGATCCACTCTAGATATCTTTGTGACAAATGCAGGAATAAACTTAACAATTTCAAGAACAGGGGTGGCCAGCAAGCTATCAAAGCAGCTTGAGATACTGCTGAGGAATCCAAAACATTGTGGACGGAATTCAACCCCGAAATTTTGCCTGCAGATTGCAGCATGTGCCAACATTTTATGGATACAACACATGGGTGTATGAAATCACGTGTTGCATCAACAACACAAACCACATAGACAGTAACAGAAACCAGAAATAACATTAGCACAGACACCAATCAGATTACACAGACAGATGCCGGAAGGGATAACAACCAATCACCAGAAGACAATGATAGGCCATTTACTAGTGAAGACAAAGATATAGACCAAGGAGACACAACATACGATCAACTGACAGACACTAGTTCTACTTCATTATCATCACCCTGCACAAGTTTCACAGTCAGTCCTCTGCTGCCTAGAGCTCAGTCCACACCAATTAAATCAAAACCACATTTCGTGGATTGTGCTATGTCTCCCATACAAACACAAAAACATCCTACAGCAGCTACAGAAACCTAGCACACAGAATATATCCAAAGAAAGCTTTCTGAGACAAATGATAACATCATTAAGTGCAAGACCAAAGGCCAGCCAATATATTTAATGAAAGTTACCAAACATAGAAAAACCTCCTCAGACATAGCATCGCCAACAAGAAGAAAACGCTTATTAGAAATAACAAAAATTAGACAACACATAGCAGGACCATCAGGAGAAGCAGTTGAGACCCAACAGGCCCATGAATTAAAAAGGACTAAGGCTTCTATACGAAGAAGCATTTGTGATAAAGCAGTAAGTGCAACTGTCCTCTAAGTTTGCTCTAGCAATGAAAGAGACAGTGGGAATAACGTGGTACCAAGAACGAGTGCTTCATAGGTTCCTGAAGACCAGTGAAATACAAATTGCCAATGAGCATTTCGAGCAAAAATCAGCAAAGGAGCTTGTTGAAAATGACGTCACAGTCAAAAACAAGCCTTTTGCTGATTCCAGTGGCAATGTTAAGGACATTCCTTTTGTTTAATTCAAAATCTTCACAATTTTGTTACGAAGATGCTTGACAAGCAAAAGGATAACCTTATGTGGCATGAGGGGCAGATACCCATGATGAAGTTTGGGTTAAAGTGGGCGCCGATCACGGCAAAGGCAGTTTTAAACTAAGTCTAGCAAACAGCTAAAATCCTAATAGTAAATTTAATAACATTTTGATAGCGATGGCGAAAACTAGTGACACTTGGGAAAACATAGATGTGTTTTTTGAAGAAATTAAAACACCACTTGAAAAGTTAGAGAATTTGGAATGGGAGCACAAAAAAGTCAAGCTATTCATGTTTGGGGATTATTGTTAAAAAACAAAAATATATGGACTTTCCAGCGCCTGCGGTTCCATGCCTGTGGTGTCTCACCCGTAAGTTTGAATCACAAAGTGAATCCACTCACGACATGCAAAAAAGGACGTTGAAACAGCTCCATGATGATTATCACCGTTTCATTGTTCATGGGCAGGGTCTGAAAAAGAACGCGTCATGTTTCAACAATAGTATTCACCCACCATTGCTAGAAATCCCTCTCAATAGAGTAGTTCCACCATATTTACATTGTCTTCTAGGTATCAGACACAAACTTCTTGAAAGTGCTGCAGATGACATAGACAACCTTATATTTCTCGACAAAGAGACAAAATCTGAAGAAGTTAATAATTTCAAAATGTTTGGTAGTCAGTGGCGTACATACCAAGAAATGAAAGACAAGTCGCAGTTTTTTCAGAGCTGTTTTGTTATGGCAAGCAGGAAGGAGGAAAAAATGGAGTGGAAGTCAAAACTTGAGGATGTAGAAAAAAGTATAGCAAATTTAAAGAAATCAGAACTGAAAGCATGATGCAGGCCCATCTGCAGCACTTCAGATAATGTTTTGAATTCAAACAAAATTACACCACAATCTTATCATAGTAGAAGCTTTATTGGAAATCACTGCCATCGTTATTTTTCATAAAAGGTTTATGAACAACTCACAAGGCAGATCATACAGAAAACACTTGCATGCACCGACAGCCACATTATACACGACAAAGCAATTCAACTTAGGGATCAGTTTAATGCTGTCAATGAGACCTTTGGTCAAGTGCACAGTCTTATCGCACACACAGAACCAATTCAAGCAGATACTATACCAGATATTAGGGAAGCAATAGACAGTTACATGTATCTTTACCACAGACACTTTCCAAACAAAGTTCTTCCCAAACATCATATTTTACAATGTCGCTGCATTACATTTATAGAACAATATAAATTTGGTCTGGGTTTATTGGGAGAATAGGGAGGGAACTGATCCATTCAACTTTTTCTAAGTTAGAGAAAAGGGTAAAGGCCATGAGGAATGAAAGCACACAGTTAGAGACAACCATGCAATGTAATTTATTACAAGTATCTCTAGATCTGCAGTCATTAGTGCCAGAGGAAAAGAAGAGAAAAAAGACATCTTCTGAGATATAGACAAGTTCAGTCTCTTAGTAGACAGTTCAACCTGACATTTACATTGCCAGAACCCCATGATGAATCTGTTTGATACGCCCTTATTTAAACTGTTATCATAGCACTTATTTTGTGGCATTGTGATTGTAAAGGATCAAGTGTATGTTATGCAGTGTCTTTGAAATTAAAATACCTTGACTTAGATCAGCCACATAGCACTAGATGATCTATAAATCTACATCTAACCCCTGCCAGATAAATTAATAATACAGTGAACTTAAACTATGGATAAGCAACACAAAGCTTCCTGTTGCTTTGTTCAACAAAAGTGCACACTCAACACGAACATTCGCCTTCGAGCACACAAAATGGTGGTAACCAGTGTTGCTGATAGCTATGCGGATGATTGCATCGCTTTATCCACTCCATACATCTTTCTCATTGTGTTTTGGACTGTGGAAATCTTTCAAAAGTCACCACTTCCATATCCTCATGATCTTTTCACATTGAGTCGCATTTATACACGCCCCAAGAGCATGTTTTGTTAGCCATCCTTCCAATGCAAAAGCCTCAATTTAAGGTAGGCCTTTGCCTGATGGTTTAAGCGCAGTGTGGTTGGCTGTCCTTTCTAAAAATAGATGCTGGGGTGTTTCACAGAATGTGCTAATCGAGACAAGTCTATTGCAAAGAAAATAAAATAGTAAGGTTTGACAAACAGTATAGTAAAAGAGTATTTTTAATAGCAATTAGCAATTTTCAAAGACTGGATTGTTAATATTATTTCAGGGAGCAGAAAAGTGGCCACAATCTTTGGCTTTCTCACCTCTACTCCTTTCTCCATGGCAATTTTGACAAGTTCAATGGCATAATCAACCAGTCTTGATCTGCGTTCTACTTCACAGGCTCTCTCATGGTACCACTCTTGCACTTGCAGTGGAGTTAAGTTCTCAGTCCTGTCAATCATTTCAAATGAGATCCTGTTTTACAGTTAAAGATATCTAGCAAAAAGAGATTCCCCAAAACCTTGCTTATTCCTATTTGATACATCATAAACTGAATAATTCCAAGATCCCCAATTCAACATACAATTTTGATGTATGTGCACAAAGTATGTTCCCCAAATTTCTGTGTCGTTATCAGATGTGGTGTTATTTGACATTTCTTTCTCTTTTTAATTCTCTGATAACAGAAAATTTTAATTGACAAAATTATTTCACATAAGTCAATGAAATGCAGAGTTGTTTATTTTTTTATATGGTTTGTTACTGCCTTGACTGAATAGATTATGACAGTTTTCCTTCACTTCTATTTTCAGCATTTGCATTATTTTTCCTTTCCTAAATATTTCATAGGCAAGTCAAACATATAGTAGTTATTTTAATGTAGTTGACCTCAGTGATACTAATTTTCAAAGATTTTCAGAGCCAACACTAACAAATTTCAGTCCATTCAAATGCAGTGTTAGTGAAAACTTCAGATCAAGAGATTTGAATCTTACCTGTACTTGCTATCAAAGTTTGTATACAAAAATGCAGCTTCATCTTCATTGCCCAGTTCCACTGCTTTCCTAAGGAGAAATAATATTAATATAATTTCACAAAAGATGTAATAGTAGAATATGCTGCTTGTGATATTACAATGAGGTACTAGATAAATTCTGCTAATAACATTACAGCAGATATATATTTAGGAAAATATAATCCATAGCCAAGATACAGAAATAACAGATCAGATTGTCAAAAAAAAAAAAAAAAGAACCAGAAAAAAAAAAAAAAAAATACATACACATGAGGTGAAGTGTTTCAGTGTGATACACCTCTTGAATATGGACAGGTTATCAATATAATTACTTGCAGACAGCCATGCAGCACTGAATATCATCAGAGATACACAATTTGCCCTTTTTGATAATACAAAGATACTAAGCCTGTTCCAACCTCAAACTAGCTTGTGGACAAACCAAGTATTCGTACCAAAGAGCAACATTGAAGCTTAAGAAACTACTCAATGAAATCTTTTAAAATGACTGGAATGTATTAAATATTTCAAAAATCCTCTTTGATTTCATACAGATTTTATACGTAAGGCCTGCAAAACTTCTTGTTTTGAAAATCATGATGGTCTGCATGACTTCTAATTAGGAACCATAACCATTCATAGTTTCTGAGGCACTTTAGTTCTGTTGTGTAATACCTGCAAGCCTCTGCCTCTGCCCAGTCAGAGCTCCGCCAAGAATTTGTCTCCCAAGACACAACTTCATCTTCACCACTGAGAACAAAATGATAAGTTTAGCAAATCTGACAGCAGAGCACACAATATGTATCATGCATTACATAGTCAAACTGACATAGAGAACAAGTGAATGAGGAATATGGCACAAAAATTAACTGAATGAAGACTGCTAGATCGTGATTAAGATCAGACAGAGAATTTGGGTTCATTCTAATATAGATTGTGGACTAATGTATTTGACAAAGTGATGAAAAGATATTCAACACATTGGAAAACTATGCTACAGATGTTATGCAAAACAATTCAAATCACAAATATTATTAAAAAGAAACTGAAAATCCATAGATCTTAAGTGGTACAAAATTTTAAAAATTAAAGGTCTTTTATGTTATACTATTAATGTCAGTTTTCTCCAACGTAGACATGTAGAAGGTAGACATATGTAAATTCTTCCTGTTTGGTCTTCATACAGTCAAGTCCGCTTAAATCGAATTTGCCGGGACCAACCTAATGGGTTCGATTAAAGAGAGTTCGTCTTCCAG
>JBCEWB010136174.1:0-11068 GCA_039654565.1 Peronia peronii | reverse complement strand
TATCTATCTATCTATCTATCTATCTATCTATCTATCTAGCTAGCTATCTATTCATTCCTATCATTCACCCATCCTGGAATCTACCCATTACATGTTGTACACGCCAAATTCTCTGCCTGTGAGGGTCACTGTCAGTTGTACAAGGGTAAAACGCCCCCCCCCCCTCCTTACGGTCCCTTTTCCCTCGCTCCTCAGTTTCTCTTTCCTCCAGCTGCTAAGCACCTCATCTGTCCAACGGCCGTTCGAATCCGTGTCTTCGCCGCGCCCGTAACTAAAGTATTCGCATGTTTATCTTTTGTTGATTCTGCACTCATTAGAACCCCATCAACAGAACGACATTGATAAACGAGGAGGAATGTAAGGCATCCTAGGTTTCACTTAATATATGCTCTCAGTGTTTTATTTCTTTCTCTCTCTCTCTCTCTATCTATCTGTCGGTCTCCCTATCTGTTACCTCTGCCTGTCTATCTGTCTGTCTGTCTACCTGGTTCTCATTCTTCTCCCTCTTCTCTTTCCTCTGGCAAACACTCTCTCCCTAGAACCGTCTCAGATTCAGCCCCTTCTTCTCTCCAACTATCGTTTCTCTTCCTGCTTTGCCTTCTTGTGTCAAGGCAGCAACAGACGAGCCAACACACCGTCGTTCACGCGAGGATAGCGAGCGGCGAGCGCTAAATTTTCCCACATCGATCAAGGATCGCCTTCTGAGCACGCGTCTGACGTTGGGACTTGACTGGGCCAATTCATGTATGATGGTAGACAGAATGAAATCCGAGTGGCCACCGAGACACATTGGGATGGACAGATAGACGAATGTTTTGAAGGAGGAAGGTGTCCCGCAGGTATGCTGACGATGGCATTTTTTATGTTTTTAAAAAATACTTTGTTTTAATTACTTTGATACCGATAAGTAAACTAACAGTGTGCTGCGCCCGAGACAAGACGTGGTGTAAAAATGAATATGGTTGTCCGTTCTGAAATAACTGAGATAAGAGTACATGTAACCATCTTGATTTCAAACATTGCATCTTAGTCACGGAGGTCTTAGCTGTGATGGATTCATCCTCAATCCCCAACCAACAAACTGAAGTTTGGTCAAAAGTAGAACGCTATCAACTGTGGATTCACGAGCTTGTGTGAACTATGGGCCTTAATCCTCCATTAGTCTCCTGCAGAATCCGCGACTGTTTTATTATTATTCCAATCCAGATAAAAAAAATTAAAAAAAAACTAATAACAAACTTACCCACCCATCAGGAACTTAACCCTTTGCCAGTCTGGATCTGGTTTGCTCCGCAGAGTCAATTCCTGCCCGATCAGGTTGGACCAAAAGTGTCTTGGCTACTACGCTATCCCAAGACTTGATATTTTTGTCAGTTCCAAATTGCTTAAGCACACATCTAATATTATCATCAAATCTTTTTGGCTATCCTCCAAACGAGCCTTTCCCCGCTGCCACTTGACCATACAACAGACGCATTGGTAGGTAACGTATCTACGGTCTGCAAACTTTGGCCTTGATTGCGATGATGAGATCCAGACAATATATATGGCACGCTGGTCAATGGTCAATGTATGGAATAAGCTTTTGCTACATCAATGTTGTTGGCATCCGTTGTCTCGAGAAACCATGATGCCACACTCTGTAAAGTTTTCCCTTTCTCTCTTTGCCCCTGTCTGCTACGACAAGAGCCTCCTTAGACCGAGAACAGCCTTGCTGTGAAGCCTATCTCCAATCCAGACTCTCAGATGGCAACATTTCCCATCTATTAAGATCAAAAAGACCTTTCCAAGACTTCCAAGTCTGGAGATATCGTTGCGTTGTAGCATAGCTGCGGTCTGTCTATAGTCTTTCCTTGCACTAGTTATTCGTACAGGTGATTCAATGGTATTTGGCTGTCATACATTTTGATCAGATAACCAAGCCAGCCCAGACGCTTCCGGTAGACCAATATGGAGTACACCGCCAGCAGATGAAAGATGGTCTATATTGAGCTGCACCTCATTTTGTCAGACGGTTCTCATGGCGCATTGGTAGGCTGACAGAAAATCGTGCACTCGGGCGTTTTGCATTTTGGATGTGATCCTTATTTCCTCCTATTGCCATCAGCACGTGGCTAAGGTATCTGCATTGTCTTGACAGATCTTTTACCGCATGGCTGAGAAACACCATGTTGAACATCTTGCACTCACTTCCGCATTTTAGTCTGACACAATTCATGGCCCGAAAGACCCCCGACGTCTCTCCCTCATTATGAAATTTAATGATCGAACTATGGATACAAACCTGTTTGGAATATCGAATTTCGCCACCGTGATCTAAAGTTTTTCCTGTCACATTGCGTTGGACGTTACAGTGAGAGGGAGAAATGTAGTGCACATGTGGCGATGTTGTTCAGCCGGCCAGAGCTGTCTCTTCCCCTCCGGAAGTGACACTCGCTCTCTGATAAAAGTTCCCTGCTATGGATGAGCAACAAGTTATAATGATTAAAGTTAGGAAAAACACGAAAAAAGATTTTTCCTGTGATTGAGAGGAGATGTGCCATACTTGCTGTCACATCATCGTGTGTTTCCGTCTTTGCTGTGGACTATAATGGTATTCTTGAAATTCTGACGGACATCCTATGCGTCTCCGATTGTTCTGAACAGCGCAGTAATATTATTAGTTAAATATACAAATCATTATATTTGTACTCCTGCTGGGATGGCCTTGCCGCTGGGGAGAGCTATACTGACCTCTGTTACCTCGGCAACAGTGGGAGGATCAGCGAAGACATAATCTCCCTCTAGGATAGCTGAATATATTATCACATAGTCTGTGACGGAACAGACTGTCCACCACCCTCAGATATTATGCAGGCATGTAACCCATGACCACAGATTATTGCCCCTTTCTATAACACACTTCCGGTTTGCGAAAACATAGCAAAGTGCTGAGTCTTGTTTTGTCCCAAAGCGGTGGTAAAATGCATAACATAATTATGTCCTAACATTTTTTTCTATGCATCACAGTGGCTGGTAAAGATCGGACATATTGATAGGCCAGATTTCAGGAAAGGTTGAACCATTATGAAAAGCAGGGAGTATATCTGGTTTGATTAACTGTAACGTTCTTCTGGCACTGGAGAGCTATTTGAAAAAAAAAAATCCATTTCTGGATATTATGGAATTCTTCGTTCCATCTGTTGTAGAAATTTCAGTTCCATGTGTGAGGGGATAAGGACCCTCAGGGTTAAACAGCAGAGATGTTCCTGTTATCTATGGACTATAATGACTGATTCTCAGGGAATTTCAGTGGCATCTGGTCCTATTGGTGTCTGCAGAATGCTGTATTCTCTCAACTTCGCTGTTGAAGCATGAGTTCCCCTCCTCGGGTTGATCTGAAGTTTGCGACAAAGAAAGCTATATGACGCATTCTTCACTGACTGAGACGAATTCTCTCTCAAGTATAATAGTCTCTATGGAGTTTGTGTTTCGCATCAAGGAATACCCGTGTGTCTTTGTGTCATTGTGGTCAAACTGTTTAGAAATCGACATAATCAATGAATTAAATAGAGTGCATCTCAAAAAAAAAAAAAACAACAAACAAACAAACAAAAACAAAAACAAAAAAAAAACCACCAATTCTGGTAGAATGTCTCGACCATGATAAGACTTCGATTAAGACCAAGATAAGACCACATACTTTGTCCTTTACATGTTTTACAGTGATCTGTCTCCTCGGCTGTTGCCAAAACTCGAGCTCTTTTACTTGCTCTCATTGAAGATGTGAAGGACCAACGTCGACACTAACAACGTGCCGTCCGTCCAACAATCTGCACTACACATGGCCTTGATCACCCATACATCCTGCTTACCGCTTCTCCTTGTGTGACGTAATTATTTAGATGCCAGTGTCCGAATCGGGACGTTCCATTACGATGAGGTAAGAGGATACTGTGTTTGCGATAGGTATTTCGTGATTCCTGGCAGCAGTATTACATGGAAATGATAGAGAAAGACAGTCAGATAGATATAAAGACAAACAAATAACAGACAGACGGAAGGATGGATGGAGAAATGGATCGATGGATGGATCGACGGATGGAGAGACGGATGGATGGAAGGATAAATAGATGGCTGGCTGGCTGGGTGGATGGATGGATAGCCATATGGATCAAATGGATCAATGGATGGGGGGAAGGATTGATGGATGGATGGATAAATGGATGGGTGGATAGATGGACGGATGGATGGATGGAGGGATGGAAGAATAGATTTATAGCTGGATCGATGGATGGATGGATGGATGGACGGACGGACGGACGGACGGACGGACGGACGGACGGATGGATGGATGGATGGATGGATGGAGGGATGGAGGGATGGATGGATGAACTGGTCGATCGATAGACAGACAGATCCTGATTCCTAATAAAACTTGCAGATTTTAGATGTTTTGTTGATTTCCATAAAATGAAACGTGACAGACAACAGAGAAAAATAACGGAAAGGAACGAAAAAGACATAGAAACACAGAAATCTGCAGACATCATTACCCTCTGCTGTTCTGCGCCATACGTTGAAATCTTCTGTTGTTTAAGCCTGTCTCATGTCATTGTTTTCTCTCTGTGGCATCCCGTTTACAGCGCTGTCCCATGCCACAGACGCTGCCAATTTATGCCTCTACGTAATAACCTTACACACAGCTGTTTCAAGTATGGTTTTCCCATTATTTATATGATGTCCTGTACAGTCTCTTTCTCTGACTCTTTTTTCTGTGTGTGTGTGTGTATGTGTGATATGCAGTGCTCTTTGTATCTCTATTTCTCTGTCTGTCTGTCTGTCTCTCTCTCTCATTCTGTTTCTCTTTCTGTGAATGATAACTAGTGTACATCTCTGCTGCCCCAACGTACAATGCAGCAGTTGTATGTCAGAACTATGTAGTGTGTGTGTGTTGTATGTATATGTGAACCCACGGGTGTGTATGTGTATGTGAACCTTTCCCATGCCATAGTTTCTCTCTGCTTCTGTGTGGTAAAGTGCTATTTCATCTGTGATAAGCTTTGTAATGTTGTTCCAAGAACCTATTTTAGATTTCCCATGTGGTATCTAGTGTACAGCTATTTAAATATTATGTCTACCGTACTCTTTTCCCAAACTCCACCGCTACATTTCTCTCACATTTTTTGCTATAAAAGTTCTAGCTGAACTCTCAAATTAAGTTACGTGACTGATGGCCCCATTCTTCCCTTCCCTCCCCCCTCCCATCCCTACAATCTATGTTATTATTATTAGGTCTGTTATTATTCGCGCAACCCCACCCATCCTTCCCTCATTCAACATACAACACATTACATGTATACCACTTTTTCTGTTCCCTGTTCCCACACATACCTGGACGAACATCGTGATTACGGTCGCTTAACTTAGGCACATACCTTCCATTCCCTGTCGTTTTGTTTTGTTTTGTTTTATGTGTCTCTTGCAACGTTCTTGTTTTCTGCATAAAATATGTTTACTTTCAGTTTTTTCTCTGTAACTGCGGCTTCTCACACGGGTCAAGGAAGCCTTCGCCGAATAGACAGGACAAGACATTTGAGTCAAATCAATTCCAATGGTTCTGTTTGTATGTTTGCGATGAACTGTTTCTGTTGACAACATAAAGAGGATGAGCTTTATTCAAATTTTTTATTACCCCGGCGACACTTGAACATGAATTGCTCCCAATCCGAAATGACAAAAAGAAAATCGAATATAAAAATTAAAAGAAACAGACACAGCTAAGCACACAGACACGCACACATACATACTCACAGATATACATATTCATTCATACAAACACACCCCCAGAATCTCTTTTCAACAGCAAGAACTACAAACTCACGATTAAGCTGTGAAACCTCGAAAGATGTTCTTGCAGTTCAATGTTTATTTTCGGTTATTCGTCCTGTTGTCCCCATTTAGCTAAAATCAGATCTAATCTTGATCATCTGAGGCGAGATGATTGCTTAGAACTAATCAATTGGAGACGCTTTTCTACGTGAGTAATTTAACAGCCTCAGAATTATAGTGTCATTGTAGACAGAGGCTCACTGAAAAGTATTATAAGAGTCTTCTTAACCTGGAGGAGCATACTTGATCTCAAACTTAGGAACTCATTGCTTCTATAATTATTGATGAACTAAACTGGTCCGCTATGTCGGCTGTTAAATCATGAATGTCACACTGTCATAAGGCAATACGACTCCAACAATCGAGAAAATTCACGTCCCTTTCAATATTAAAAGCTGCACTAGCCAGCAGAATAAGGAACTCAAAACCACATCAGTCCATTACAAATACTAACGGTAGTTAGTAGGCCCGTTAGTGCGAGAGTTGATTCATGAGCAAAAACAAGCTTTTACTTATTGGATGAGCACCTGGTCCCAGTCGCTCGTGCGGGCTATGCAGACTCACACACACATAGACGTAAACAGTCAGCCCGAGAATGCACATCTCTCAGGTAATCGCAATCACGAGGCCCCGTGTGAGCGCACGGCAACAGTGGACGGGTGAGCAGCACGCACGCGGGAGCCTTCAACTACTAGATCTACTGGCCTCACTCACACAAACACAGCGCATCGCGCACACGGGCAGGGAGGCAAGCAGGAGGAAGGCAGCGCGCCAGCCCTTTCCCGCCCTCACTCCTTCCCTCACGGTTACAGCACACGGCCGGGCGGAGTGAGCGCATAGACAGAGCCTGCCTAGAGCCCACCAGGCAGCCGGGCCAGCGCTCACGCACAGTGGAGCTCAATCGTTTCTTCTGTTTCCATCGTAGTTTCCACGGACTGCGGCAAAAAGCTGGAGCTGGAACAAGATGGCAGTGCTACTGAAATATGGTTCTAACCGTACCGACGTTGTGGTGAGTACAGCATGAGGTGTCGTCGCTGTTGCGGCGGTTATTCATACCGACCGTGGAACGCGAGCTGGGGTAGATGAAGTGTGATTTCGAACTAATTTGTGTTATGCCTGTTGTGATTATTGTTGTTATTGTTTGTTGTTGTCGACAGTATGGCTCGTCTACAGCCAGCTTGGGCCTGAGCCATGACTGCTCGCCGCCTGACCTTGGCGCGATGTAGGTGAGAGCACACAGCTCGTTATTGTCCGTGTGTTGTGTGTGTGTATGGTGAAAATCCTATTGTGAATGTGCTTGTGTGTCATGCCGATTCGATATAATCTGAGACGTGTCGGTGAGTGTGAGTGATTTTCTGTGGCAAGCACTGTGTATGTGTTTATGTCGCTTCGTGTGATTGACAGAACACCGGAGAGCCTGATCAAGATCTAGCGGAGTAGCGGGAGCAGGAGGGTGGAATATTCTGTTCTCCCTACCCAGTCGTCTAGTGCTCGGGTATTGGTTCATGGACGTACTCACTTTTTGTTTTCGTTCTGAATAATCCTGGTTTTATAGAACAAAAAGCAGGAAAATGCTTAATCAAAAATCAGAGAGCTAGTGAAACGCAAAGACAACGGTTGCTAGAAGTTGATGTACGTACTGGAAAGCGTTGGAGAGACTAAGGAGTAGGGGACAGTTTTCACAGGCAATACAAGAAAATCACTACAATCATTCACATGCACTATGCTTGGACAGTGTGATCAAATTACTCAGTTTGTTATGGATAAAGATGCGTTTAGGCTTAGGATCTTTATTCTCTCTAAATTTCATTTCAAAAAATGAAGAAAGAACAATACCAAAATAGCTCCACTTTTCTGTTTTTAAATTTATTCCACCTAGAGCTGATTTTTGTAATGTACTGGCTGAAATGGAATGCTTTTGTGGAACAATCTTCCCACAGCTAAGTGTGAATGTAATGAGTGTAACAGAGGCCTCAAGAAAGCAAAACAGAAGTGAGACCAGAAAACGCACATAAACAAACCAAGATAGATTTCCATTATTGCCAGGCTACTGTAAACTGTGTTGGTAGCTGCCTTTTTCTTACTTTACCCAGCAGGAGCTGTTTCTGATATTTCTCATAAATGACAAATGTTAATTAAGCAACCTCTGTTCTTAAGAATCTAAAAAAAAAAGAGATGGAAGAAGTGACATAAGCGCCAGTGTTTCACAGAGCTGGTAGTGAATTCTACAAAGAGGAAGAAGCAATTTCTGACCTCTAGAAACCGAAATCCAGTCAACCACAAATGCCACATTCTCCCCTGAAGACATTCTCCACATATTTTCTAAGATGAATTTAGGATTTATGATCACGTTCAAGTTGAAATTACTGATTAGGAATGAAGATTAGAATTAGTTTTTTGTCATTTTTGAGTTTTTATGAAATAATACATATTATCTTTTACCTGAAAAATCAAATTGACCCAGCAATTTAGTTTTTAGATCTGAAAAACATACATGGACTGAGAGTTAAAGAGTCATCATGCTTACTTACATAGTAGACAGTCTGTAGATACCTGCTGATTTAGTGTCTTTAATATTTATTAGTGACATCTTTTCATGTAACACTGTGAACCATCTAAATAAATTCACTTTTTTTATTGTCCGTCAATTTAGAGATAATGAAGGTTGTTATTATCATATGAATGATACACATGATTGTCCACTCAATAAATATCATCATATATATATTTACAACACACCGTCATATGTGCATTACACACCATCATATTAATATTACTTTCCCCTATAAAGTCATTCAACACACCTGTCATTGTGTAACATTTCATCACAGATAATGAAAAACTACACATTAGTACACATATATATATACTCTACACCATAATGCTGAAAATCATCATACACACACTACATAGGTCCCCGCTGGGGCCCGGGGTTTATAAGTAGGTTCTCTGCAGGTGGTGTAAGCCCGCCATCAGTGGGATGTCTCCCATGGAGTGCCATCCTTGATGTTCCAGGGGAGACATCTCTTCTCCTTCTCCTTGCTACTGTCTTCTGAACGCTTTCTTTCCTCTCTTCTTCTTGACGTATAAACGTATCTAACCGTGTTTGACACAATATAATCCTGCTGATGTGTCGTTAAACCCCAACAGAAACAAACAATGCACACTACATAGCAATAATACCTACTCAGCATATCATTGTAACATGCACACTAAACATCCTTATCACACTGCACACCATGACACACATACTACACACTGTCATATACAGGCTACACATCATCATGCACTACTGCACACCATCATACAAATTTAAATACTACACACCATTGTCAATATAAGCACTACACACCATCATACATATTCTGCACACTTATACACACTGCAAACCACCATACATGTATTACATATCATCATACACCACTACACATCATTGTAAAAACAGCACAGTCCATCATACACATATGACACACCCATATACACATTTCACATCATCATACACATGTTGCACTTTCACACATTGAAGACAATCAAACACACTACATATCATACACATTACACACCGTCATGAACATACCACTTATCCATGCACACATTGCATACCCAATAACATACATACTCTACACATCATCATACACATATATACTCTGCACCATCACATACACGATGCACCATCATACACACACCTGTACATTGTCATAGACATACTAAACACCATCATAAATATAAGTATTACACACCCTCATACACATCCTCCCTACACACACATACACATACTGCAAACCATCAGACATAGTATGCACCATCATACACATATTACACACTATTATACATGCACATACCAAGAACCGTCATAACCCCCCTGGACACCATCACAGCAATTAGATACCAACATACACCATTATAGATATATTGCATGCCGCCAAACACATGTTACACACCCATACACATATTGTACACTCTGCACTACTACACACATACACATTGAAGACAATCAAACACACACAACACAGAATCAAAAACACGCGATACACCATCACTAATACCATCATAGACATACCACACACCCATGCACACATTGCACACCAACATACACATATTACACTCCATCATACACACACTCTGCACCTTCAAATGGCATCATCATACATATACTAAAGACCATCATTATACACATTAAACACTTCCATACACACATTGAATCATTGATAAACACATAGCACACTCTCAAACATGCTACACACCAACATACACTACACCTTTTCACACACTCACACACCAAAGACCATCATTACACTGCACACTATGAAACACATGCTACGACACGATCATGCATACACTGCACACTATCATTCACACACTGCACACCATCATACACACACTACACACCGATACACACACCACATACCATGAAACACAACTACACACTGTCACACTCACATTACACACTATCATTTAGGCCTATATAGTGCCCACTGTTAAGTACAAAACATGGCAATGCATATTATTATTATACATCTCCGATTATTATCATACACTTTCATGCCAGTTCTACATAATCATACCTAATTCTTGCTTAAATAGTTATGCCATCATTCTCTTGACCCTCCTTCCTGTCTTCATTTCTCTCCCACCCATAAAATGTGAGAGTGGAAATCACACTAGGAACAGAACAATTTGGAGTGACACTACTGATATATTTTTAAAAATTCTTAATCTAACTCCATACAAGCAGGTAATACGAACCGATTTACAGTAATCCACATCGCTGTTTAGTACACTTCCTCTTAAACTCCATCTGAAGTCATCGGGACGCCGCCTGACCAGTGGTGCACCAATCTTCTCTGTCCAGTTGTGGACCAGGCTTTGGGTCTCCGCAAATGTTCTCTTTGCCCGTTCCGGAATGTTGTTGGCGATCCATCTTTTCTTCTGCCCACCTTTTTTTTCACCTCCCATCTGCAATGACAGAAAAGACATTGCACCCCCCCAGAAACATCCAAATCGTCTTGCCCGCTCAGGAAAGACGTTCATCTGATCTGCTCAGCCTGTATTCCTTTGCTCTATATCCAGTCAATCACATACAGCATTCAGGCTTTCGTGAACATGTTTCGTTTTTCTTCCTCGTACACACATTGTCCCGCCCCCCCTCCCCCCCCCCCCGTCTCTCTCTTCTTTCGTTCTCTGATTGTTACTCTTT
>JBCEWB010136163.1:0-11069 GCA_039654565.1 Peronia peronii | reverse complement strand
TGTAAACGTCGCACAAACTCAGTAGCGCTATATCGACGATATATCGTTTGTTGGTACAGTGGCGGCCCGCGATATCGACGATATATCGTTCTTTGGAATGGAAAGAGTTAAGCACCCCCCAAAGATATACAGTAAAAATCCTCACAGAGGGCATACTTAGTGAGTAAATACATATATAGATACAAGAAATCATTAAAAACTGAACAGAATAAAATGGACAGTTTGTCCAAATCAATAGAAATAGTGTTTCACTTCGAGGAAAAAAACATACACATGTCATCATATCACAAAAAAAGGAGAGTGGGAGCTTGTGGGAAGCTGCCCTTTTCCTGGACTCCAAAAGTCATTATTTTGAAAAAGTTACAAGGTAAACGGTACTGGCATTACCTTAGGTATTCAGAAGGCTTGTTTTGATAACTTGGTCTTGAAAGATCTAGATTAGATCTATAGGAGGGTCGGTGCGTCAGGCGGGTGTCTGCATCGTGTCAGATTGCAGCAATCTGTAGGGTAGACGTTATATATTTCGACACCCCATCTGGCAAGGCACTGACCATCAACACGCTTTGTGTCGCTCGTTGCTTGACAAAATCAACGCAGAAGCGCGATTCTGCAACCGGAAGTTGAGGAAACCTCTCTAAAGTAATATTACCGGTTCGGTCAAAATTTGGACGAAAATCGACTGTGTTGACCTGTAAGTCTCTGTCTCCTGTCTGCCTTGCCCGAGAGGTAAACTGAAACTTGCTACAGGAAGCCCTGTGATTGGATGACCCCAGGAATGTACCATTTCCGCTTACATGAATATCCGAGGCAAGGGCCATGTGCAAAAAGGCGCCAGATTTTTTTACGCGTTCGGGCACATTTTGTTTTGATTCTCATGGATTCTGGCAGTATTCCTTCATACAGTTTGGCTGTTTGGTTGGTGGTTCAATGTTTACTGTTTCATGACATCTGAGTTTTGGAAGCTCGGTCCAAGGATCGTCAAAAGAAAGTTTATGCTCAATGTTGCCATCTGGAGAATACTTCAAACAGTGAATGTCTGTCGCCACAGGATCTCCTTTGGACCTTCCAGGCCTGATGCTTTTCCAAGGACCAGCCTTGGTAAAGTTCCTGAAAAATTCATGATTTAGATAGGTCACTTCATGTTTTCCAGTCACCCTTGCCTTCCGAAATATGTTAACATAATCCATGGGCGAGGAAATGATTGCGTCTTTGAGAGCTTTCTCAATAACCATATGGACAGAGTCAATCTCCATGTACGTATGGCCTTTCACAAGGTATTTGTGCTCCACCATGAGACCACTTCTGGAACAAAAGTCACTGATAGCGTTTGCAAAAACTGCATTTCTGTTCTGGTATGCACAATCATCGGAATAGATAATGACTTTATCGCAGCCTGTTTTTGTCTGAAGGTAGTCTACAGTGCAAAATGCAAAATCATTTGCTGGCAAACCCCCTTCACCTTCATGCCACATGTAGTATTTCACGTCTTTCTTAGCCAGGTCAAAGACTATGACTATCATGAAGAAAACTTTACCCCAGCTTCTTGATGACATGGTATCCCAGACCATGGGGGATTTTTCCAGTATAGATAGAAAACTTCAATAAACAGCCTGTTGCTGCATCAGCGGCATACCATACTTTTATCCCCCAGGGATTTAGCTTTCCCCTGATATACTACTTGAAGGAGAGTCTGCCATGATAGGATATCCTCGTCAAAGCTGATGTTCTTGTTCGGCTTGAAGCAGGCAGCAGTGCTGTAGGAATAATAAGAGAAAAGCGTTTTTGTAAGATATTTGTGTCACAAATGATACCAGATGTCAACCCTGTAAGAAAGAAATACATTGTAAATAAAAACCATAAAAACATACATATTTCCATACAAGCCACCAACATCAGGATAATGAAATGTAACTGACAATTTGAATCAAAATTTATGATTAGTAATGTATTCAAATCCAAGCTAAAAAAAAAAAAAAAGTTTTACTTTTTCGTTGATTTCAAATTGTTTTACTTTACTATCCAAATTTTCTATACCATAGTTCTGAAGATAATCATTTACAAATTCCCTATTTAGAAATTTCTAACTTGAATTATAATCTTCTAGATCTAGATGTAAATACTTACTTGGTTTGCACCATGTCAATCAGAGGTCAGACTTTGTAGAGGGGGTCATAGTCTCTGTGCCCTCTGGGAGGTTGCGCCCTCAAGTCGCTGAGGTGGAAATATTTCGAGAATTTTTCATACCGATTCTTCAACATAACATCGGCAACAGCTGGAACTCGAAGCCTGTCATCCCGGGACCAGTACATGGCATATTATGGTAGTCTATGAATGCCCATCAAGATATTTAGGTGGATGAAAAGTTTGATTTCAGTAGTCGTTGTGTCATACCAAGTGGCATCAGTCTTCCCAGCCTGCTCCAGTCGCCACTTAGCATATTCAGTGGTTTTCCGGGCTGCCAAGTCATAAAATTCTTCAGAAATAATCTGGCTAAAATAGTCATAAGGCTCAGCATTTTCATCAAGTCTGTGATTAGGGCCACAGTCCTCCACAAATGGATGAACATGCACATCTGAAGTAGTATTTCTCCATTCATCATCTCCTGTGTCCTCAGTTTCATTTGCTATCACTGCCTTCATCCTCACTATCCTCCTCCGAATCACTACTGAACTGAACAACAGGCACGCAGCATCACTTTCATTACCATCATTTGCCTCCTCAGCTCGCAAATCGTCCATGTCATAGATATTTCCATCATATATGCTGCCAGTGACATCTCTATAGAGACATAGAACTTCATGCGTTTGCCAGAAATAGCAGATAGACTTCACCTAACTTAAAAAAATCACTGATTCACTCTCACGCGGTCGATTTTGTTGCAACAAACGTCAGAAGAAAGCTCGTTTCTTTGTCTTTCCGAAGCCGCAATTTGTATAGGTCTAAGCGGAAGTAAAAGCAAGTGGCTTGAAAACTAGTGAAACAATAGTAAAAACGACACGCAACGGTGCTCTGGGGGTCTGCCCATAGGGGATAAATGGTTAAATAAAAATAGCAGATGTATTTGCTTACCTTTTGATTGACATGGTAGTTTAGTGAATGAAACAAACGTTCCTGCATTTACTCATTCTTTCCCATTGTATCACCTGGTTATAAAATCGTAGAAAAACCTAGAAATCTTGTTTACCTTCCTGTCACAATGAAAACAATAACAGGTGTGTTTTCCCACACCCTTTTTTCCCTACTACAATTCCCCTTATGCTTTTGGGTAACGAAGGATTATTGTTTCTTTTTGATAAATTTTCATTCCATGACAGGTCTTTTATGTCCATTTTTTTAGAAGAATTTATGGGAATCATTTATATTTTTGTTTTTGGGGTCCATTCAAATATTTTTTTTCTTTTTGGGGAACCGTTCATGTTCGAGGGTCCATTGAAGGTTATTCAAAGCAACTGCCAAAAAACACCAATCGAATTCCTGAATCGTTTACACAGGTAATTCAATACGTCTCAATCGGCGGTCACCTGAAAAGGCAACCTGTTGACGCAAGTGTTTATTTTCGAGACACTCATATATGAGCATGGTTGTTAGGAAGTGACGAACTGTTCATGCTGCTTGATGATGGCGATCTCGCATGATCACGGTTGCTGGGTTGGTGACGTAGTTTTGTTTATGCTGCTTGACGATGGAGTAAAGGAGTATAGTTGAATTTCAAGCAGAAATATTATTTTACTTATTTACAAATGCATTGTATTTCAGTCATCCATGACAAATGAGCATTGGTATAATATTACATAAATAATCAAGCAAAGAAACAGAAAAATGTAAGTCATCTTATAAAATACTTTACTAAGTCAACTCTTGGGATTCTATCTGGTTTACTCCAAAAGTCATTGTATTTCTGAACACTTCACATCAGTTTCAGTTTATCTTTCTTTGAATAAAGAAAGGTAAAAGGAAGACCAGCGTTCAAAAACTGCGGGTAGGGAGGCAAAATAGAGGCAAGCACTCGCAATTTTCTTGCGAAAACATCTGAATATCCAGTTTGTTTGCAAAAATGTTGCCCACGTTTCTTTGAAGCGTTTTTCTTGTTTTCTAATGTCGAATCAAGTTTTGCAATGTTAAAGAAATTCTCCAAATTTAATATAAATGAGCGCTGTCTGTCCTTCTTGTCTCTTAACCCTATTCAATTGACTCGTTCTTACAGATTTTCAGTCGGAATGACAATAACAAACTTAAAAGTTGTCATGTTCATTTATTTGGATGCCTATAGTAATGTGTTATATATGAAATTGAAGGAAATTGGATGTATTTTCAGATGGGCATAACTTGGTTACAATAAGATGTTATCCCGGTGGATCAGAGCAGTAATATTGCATAACAATCGACACAAATTTGGGTAGTAAGACGTAAACACATGAAGTAGTAAAGAAGACAAAAAACTCATATGTTAAGTTTTCTCAATATAAGTGATATTTTTTTTAAGTTTATTCAATTCTTTGTGCATAACAACAATTCTTTATGAAATTCATGCAATATCTGATTTTTGGTGATTTTCCAAAAAACATGACCGCAAAGGGACATAACTTGGCAAAAAATTTTTTTTTTAAAATGTATCATAAAATTGACTCCTCTCAATAATTCAAACAACAAAACATTAAATATAAAACTAAAAGTAGTAAAGTAACATTTGCAATGAATCATTTACAATCTGTGAAACTCTAAAAGGCAATTTTTTTCAGGTGTGAAATGTAAATAAGTATTGCATGTAGCACACACTGATTTAACTTTGAATTCCTTTTTAAATCTATCATAACACAATTTACAATTTCTTTTTGCATCTCTAAACTCAGGCACAATTTCATGAGAGGTATGAATATCTTTTTTTGCATTTGATGCAGATGGAATTTCTGAATTAGTGTCAAAGCTGCCCAATTCACTAACAAGTTCCTCAGTAAAATCTGGTTGGAGGTAACGCTGAGGACGGGATAAACTATCAATGTCTGGATGTTCTTTTCTCCATGATTGAAAAAGAATAAAAGAATTAACTCTTGCAATGTCTAGAAAATGGTAAAAAAGAGTCTTCCAGAACTTACTAGTCTTTCTCAAACTATTGTATTTATTTATCAGCTGATCACTTTTATCCACCCCTCCCATAAACAAATTGTAATCATTTATCACTTGCGGTTGTCTAACAATCAATTCACGAAACTGCCCACCAACTTTTGTCCTACGTTTCACATGTTTTAAATCTTTCGGGGAATGAACATGATAATTTGACATAATAGTTACAGTTTTGTTGTCCCTCCATTGCACAGTCAAAATCTCATCTGTCCTCACCCATCGCATATCTCCTCTATCAGAATTTTTCTCAAACTTTTTAACATCTCTTAAATTTGGAGGAAAACCTTTCCTATTGGCTAGCACAGTACCACAAGCACATACAAACTCTTTCAAAAGATCTTTCAACAACTGAACACTTGTATAAAAATTATCAAAAAACAATCTGTACCCCTGGCCAAATAGTGGTTTCATGAGATTCATTACAACATCATAAGCCTGACCATATGTAGATTTTTCTGCCCCGCCCTCCTTTTTACCTAAATAGACATCAAAATTATATGTGTATCCTGTTTCTGAATCTGCCAAAACCCACAACTTCATCCCCCATTTGGTCGGCTTGTCACGAATGTACTGACGAAAGGAGTATCTCCCTTTATTTGCTACCATGCGCTCATCAACTGAAATATTCATACTAGGCTGATATAGTTTCCTACATTTCCTTTGTATGTATTCAAACAAAAATCGAACTTTACACAGTTTATCTTGGGTATTTTCAGTTGTAAAATTTGATACTTTCAAAAAGGCCATGATCTGATAGTAACGGTGCCTTGGCATAAATGCCCTAGCCCACAATCCATGGTACAAAGATTTAGTCGACCAAAATTTGTTTACATTTGATATTTGCACTATTCCCATGTAAAAAATCAATCCACAAAACTTATAAAATTCATCTGGAGTAAGGTCATACCAACCTTTATAAAGGGATGGTTTACTTGGGCCAAACTGGGCAGCATACATGTTGGTATACTTACATATGAAGCTGACTAGTTCCGTTGTAAAGTACAACTTAAAAAAGTCCAGTGGCTGCAGGAAATGCCTTACCCCTCCTCTGGTGACAACCTCTTCTTGAATGTGGAGCCCTGGGCGACGTTCAGGTCGAAACTTGGGTATTACTCCTGGCCTTCCATTGTCCTGGCAATAATATCCACCGATCCTGCCGATGACCAAACAAAAACAAAACAATGATTATCACATTCACAATTATTTATTATTGGCTAATAAAAAAATTATAAATCAAAACCAATAACAGACAGATAACAAAAAACAACTGTCACTAGATCTAGATATCTTGACTAGATCTAAGGGGGGGAAAAGGCTACATAATCAGAAAGAGGGAAAATGTACTGATCTGTATGCATCAAAACTATGCTATTTTGTTTATCTATGGTTGCTAATATCAACAGCTTGTTAGCAACCAATAGTAGGTGATTTGAACAGGTAGTGCATGGTAATCAAACGTATACAATGTTATAGAATTGCTTATTGGCTAAAGCAAAGATGTTAAAATATATGATTGATGTGAGAAAACTACAAAAAATTAGTTTGGAATGACATTATATCGAGAATACAAAGGATTCAGCCTGCTAGTTTATGTACAGTATGTGGATCAACAACCTACCTCGAATCACGTGCAGCATTTGCTGGCGACAGCAAAGGCACATTTTCGTCATCGTCCGATGACTGGTCATCAGACGGCTCCCAGACATCTTCCTCTGACAGATCAAATGAAATTTTGGGGTCTGATTCCTCGCTGGATGACATTTTTGGTTGAAATTGTAAGTGTGCGTGCGTATGCCTTCGAAGTAAGCATTCAAAATGGCCGCTGTGAGAGAATCCGGAACGACGTCATTATAAACACTCGTTTCTATTAAATTTCAACCTCCGTAGTCGTCTTTTTCGGGCTTCATGAACAATTTCATTAATTAATTATTAATATAAAGTGACTGGTGTGTAAAATTCGAAAGTTTTACGCACTTTATCGTGACCCAAAGTCATCGTTCCTCAGGGAACGATATTCAAAGGCATTGATTGAATAGGGTTAATATGTTTCACTCCTCTTCTTAAGGTCACACATTTGTTCTTCCATTTCAGGGACTTCAAATACGAACACATCCCTTTTAATCGTTTTCGTTAAGTCAACGAAGTTCTTTATAAGGTAGATGTGCAGGTAATCAAGAGTCTCTACTTCACCCCTCTTCTTATGCTCATAAATATCTTAGTCTTTTTGATTTCTTGGGTAGTTGAGGTAGTTTCCCAGTAGGTCCATGCCTCTTCATTTCATCTAAAATTGTCAACATTTGTTGATGGAATGAACAGTGTTCTTCAATGAACAGTGTTCTGATATCCACTGTGGTGAAGAAGCAGTTTCCACATTGACATCAGGTAAAATCAGATTATCAGTACAGTGGTCTCCGCCTAAGAACCCGGTCGTCGGGAGACAAAAAAAAGCGGGCTCTTAGGCGGACGGTAGACACATCCTAGTGCATGTTTACCCAAAAGTGGCTGTTCACTCACCTCTGAATCTGTCGCACCCCTGAACCTGTTTTACGTGGTTGTCCAAAGTGTTGGCACTGAAACTTTACAGATTAGTACTTGAACCTCTTGGGTATGGGCTCCTTCTGTGCTTTGTTGGCAAAATGCACGGTCATAGCATTTTTCCTAGTAAAAACTGAATATATATATTGAGGAATTCAGTAAGATGTCAAGGCCTCACCCTATAGTTCATTGTCTGTATTAATGTATGAACGAATTGCAGAATAAACCCCATCATTGGCTAGGTCGAGTGCTTCTCCAAAGCATTTTTGCATTGGCTGCATTTGGACTGAACTAAATATGCCCTGTTATAAGGAAACTTATATGAATGTTCCTGTGTTGACTCGTGAGACACCGCCAGTGCAGGTCCACATCATTTGGCTGTCCTTATTATGGTGACTGCAATATTCTGCATATAGATAAAGGTCCCTGTCCTCTAAACCATAATTTTCTAGAAAGAAATGGACATACGATATGACTGTATTAGCTCCTTTACCACAACAGTGTGCTTTGTCGGTTAAAAAGTTTACTTGTTTGGAGCCAAAGTTAATGCCAAAGAGCCCACACTTTCTTGGGGAGTAGGTGGGACCAGGCTGAAGGGGATTATATGAATTCATAACTTCCTACCCTAAGGAAAATCCATCAGGGAGAGTTTTCTTTATTGTGTCACACACTGTCTGATAGTAAGAAAGATGTCTCTTTTTGTCAGTTTCCTGATGAGTTTCCAACTTTTCAATGGCAGCACATTTCTCAGAATTTGATTTTTGAGTCCTTTCAACCACTTATTGAAGCCTCACAGAAATGTAAAACATAGATGATCAGATAGATGCTGGTGGAGTCATGTTGATGAAGGAAAGCTGTTGTTTTGGAAAGTTCTTTTACTGACTATGCAAACTTCACAGGCTGGAGCAGCTTCCTTTATAGCAGGTATATAGATTTGGCTCAGATGACAGATATCAGTTCCATTTATTTTATGAAGGTCAACTTAGACACTGCCACATTCATCACAAACTTTCTGCAATATTTCTTTAATGTCATTGGACGATGATCCAGTCAATTTGGCCCTAAAATTTTTAATATCTTTGGGCAATGGCTTAAGTCCCTGACTGCCTTTATTATGTCTTTTGTTGAAACACTTTTGAAAGGCATCAACATTGTTACCGTTGCTGTTTCCAGAAACTTCCTTGATTCTGGAAATGTTTTGCAAGACCTCTTCACTTGGCATATGTGTTATGAACAAGATCTGTGGCTGTTAATTCCAAAACGACGCTTCATCTCACAGTGCCACTCTTATTTTCGCTGAACAGCCAACTTTTACTGATCCGCACTGTGGTCACTGCCCCAACCCTTCAGGTTTTCTCTCCTTGCCTTTTTTTGCAAGCAAACATGACTCTGTCATAGTTCATTGTTTCAACTAGTCCTGGTACCTTCATATTTTATTTTCAGGTTGTACATTATTAGACTCTTTGTTTACCAGGCACTGACTTCATGGGGTAAAAACTGTAATATTTAGGTATTTAGTTCATCGAGGTATACAATGAAAGAATATGTTTTAGATTTGAGGTTACAGCACATATGTTGGTCTCACAGGAAGGTGGTACTCACAAGTCCCGTCAGGGGTTTCCAGCACCTGGGACTCATATGTCCCGCTTTAAAATTTCAACTAAAATGAAATAAAATCATTCACAGGCATTCATTCTTTGAAAACAAATATACTTTGAACTTGCGTCATATAATTTACAAAATTTATTTAGTTTACGAAGCCACCAACATTGATGAAAAATTATATAATGTAATAATATAATGAACAGAACTCATATTTGCTATTGCCTAACACACAGTTTTATTGAGAAATGTTCAATATTAATTATACAATCTTAATTATACAAAAAAGCAACTGAACAGATTTCTCAGTGACATAAAATATATGACATAAACATAGAGCTTATGAAATGCCATGAAATTCATTGAAACTTCTTTTTTTATATTTGTTTTTTACCTGCTTCTCTGCTCCTGCAACACGCTTGTAATCCAACTTCCATTTGTCTGATGATATCCAACGTTGAGTCGCTGTCTACTGAATATTTCACATCTCCCCAGCTCTCCTTCATTGTAGACTATCGTGACATCATACACTGCAATTTGTAGCCTGTCTTTTCCAGCGAAAATTATCTTTGGGCAGCAATCCCAAATCAAATTATGGAAAGCTTTGTTAGTGTTTTGCGTTCCGCCATGCAGACACTTTCTTAATAATCTGTCATCTGACAAATCTTCAAAAACACCTGTGATTTCATTTATTACAAAATCTGAAAGTCTATTCTTATCAGATCCATCACACCAATCTCCACATTCTTTATGCTCTCCTTTCCTATGGTGCCATATTGCCCAAACTGCCTTCTTCATCCCGTCCAAATTTTCCAACATTCCCCCTGATGGCACCTCCATAATGTCTCTGAATGCGCACGATGGCAGCCTTCGTAAGGTTTCCTGATCTGCCTATTCCTTTCATTCTCTTTTTTCCTTTGATGTACACTTTGTTCTTACACTGAGTAACCTTGTTGAGCAACCGCTTGCCCATCTGCTTCTGCACATGTCCACAGCATTCTAATTTGTACAGTAATAAGTTTTTGTATCAATTTTTAAGAGAGCTGTCAGCTGCAAACCCAAATCATCGAGAAAAATAATTTTGAGCAATCTGGTTTCTCACTGTCCTGCCAGCTGCTCTTCTTGTCCTGCCACTGGCACTATCCAGACGAGTGTCATAGACAGTATTGTCATTATTGTCTTGGTCTTCACCCGGTGATGGCACATTCCATACCCTTGCCCTGTTGTGCAACATAGAACAAATTGAAAACAACTTTGTCCGCCATCTGAGGCATCTCCCAGTGCAGAATTTTCCATCTTCTCTTAGCCACCCCAAAACACCACTCAATCACACTCCTGGTTGTAGCATTAACCACTCCCTCATGGGGTAGCCACTGTCTTCCAGCATCAGTCCTTGAATGGCTCTTGGTTGTCCTTCCATTACATGGAAGAAAGCTGACTCCCGCAAACTTCTGGCATTGTGGGCATTGCCACGATACTTGGCCACACCATTGAATCAGCATTGCAAAGAACCTGGATGTGAAAGAAATATTTGTAGTAAGAATTAATTTGGTGAGTTGTCAAAACAAAATTGTTACTGGCTCAGTGATCATGTATTTAAAATATGGTACTGGCAAAGACTTTTCTTTCTTTTTCTGATCCCTACTTCCTTGGCCTTTTTCACCTGTTGTTTAACTTGGCTGCCAAGGCATGGTAAAATGGAACGTGTCATATATCTTACATACACAGATCTGTGTGATTTCATTGCATAAGTTAAAGAGAAAAAAAAAATTAACCAGAGCTATGACACGTCTATCATTTTATTATATATA
>JBCEWB010136162.1:0-46252 GCA_039654565.1 Peronia peronii | reverse complement strand
TGAATAGAAGGCACAGACCCTGTGACAGGCCATTGTTCAACTAAAGGGCACGATTTTGGGGGTTTGAAACAGCCGTGTCTAGCAAATGAGTTCAAAAGCAAGTGAACGAAACAGTGTGAGTGCAATGGCGATCGACGAGGCAGAAGGAACGATCTCGTGCCGCTGACCAAAGCTGACCAACACATTGTGTAACTGCCTCAAAACATGCGCTAACACATCCTAAGTATCGCGGAACTCTCATTTGATTCATCATTGAATGATGGTTCCTTTGTATTATTAGATCAAGAACATCATTTTATTGACCAATGACAGCCCACCAAAAAAGGGGTGTTTCCTCTGTCGGTTTCTGTCGGTCTGAATGGTAACGGCACTGTGGGCCGAGTGTCGGTTTCTGTCACTCTAAACCTTAGGTGGTGATCTCAGGTGTGTCGGTTTCTGTCGGTTTAAATACAGAAGGGTTAAAGATAGATATATGAAAAGATTTCCTGATATTCTATAATTCAATGTCTCTCTTGTAACTCTAAGGATAAAGTGATACAAGATGAATATGTGAGATACAGGTCTTAATACATTAGTGTTACATGAGATAGAAGTTTTAATACATTAATGTAATAATAACTAATAATTTGAATGTAATAATAACTGATAATTTGAACCAAGATTTAATAACTTTTTGGTTCGAGAAAAAAAAAACAGAATTCTAGTGACATACATTTATTTCACTAATGTAGTCTTTTTTCTCTTTGTACCAGACATCTCAATGGTGATTGAAAACATTCATATGGGAAAAGTTCTCCTGGAGCAGTATGATCTGAGAGGAGGAATTTGTTTTGAAGGATTTGATCATCAGGATGCTCAGGTCATTTGTCACCAAGCTGGCTTCCATGCAGGCATAGCATTCTCAGAAAATGCTGAGGGTTTGCCAGTGGTTTGGACATCAGGTCTGCAATGCCAAGGATCAGAATCAAGGCTTCAAGACTGTCCGAACTTGCAGCTTGATGGAACTCCCTACTGTAGTGCTGTAGCCAGCGTGAGATGCTTTCAAGAAAATGGTATTAACTCTTTGTAGGAAAATGCTGATTGTTTTGCTTACAATACTGTTTTCTTACACTTATTGCATATGTTTAAATGAAATCACACACTTGCAAAGGCTTAAGATCACAATTAAAAGTAAGTAATCAAGGTTATCAATCAAGGTATATTTGTACAAATGGCTTTGTTACAGGTTCTTAAATTTTATACATGTACTGTCCCAAGATATTACCCATAAATGTTACAAGTTAAGTCATATTCACTTTAAATTGTCTCTGGAAGCATTGTTTCAATCTAGCCATGTTAAGTTAATATCCAAATCTATGAGTCTGAACCAATTCTGAAGCAAGTAAATTCAAAAGAACAGAGAAGGTGTTCCTTCTGTTGGTGATCAGCAGTAGATCTTTGAGTTACTGATGACTGATTAATTTCTCCCACAGAGGACAGCAACATCAATGTCCGGTTGATAGAAGGACCAAGTATCAATATTGGCCGTGTTGAGCTACAGATCAATGGCACTTGGGGAACAATATGTCAAGCAGATGGTGTGGATATGGCCAATGAGGCTCAAGTCATTTGCAAACAACTAGGATACAAGTAGGAAAAATAAGATGTATTACCCAGTAGGCAATGTTTTGACATGAATGCTGTTTTGTTTTGAATTTTGCCACTGTAACTTATGACCAGTGAAGCTTGATCACTTTGCATACATACATCTAATAGATGGTGGAAGTTCAGTCCATCATCCGAGTGTCACCAGCCCTTAATTCCAATCTTTGCATCATTCCGCTCTGTTCATCATAAAAGTATGCCAGATTTGAATTCCACAAATGTTTTCCCTCTCCAGCTCTTGAATATTGTAAACCTGTCTTTTTTTCTGTTTTCATTTCTTTCTCTTCTCCTTAATTAATCCTTGTAATACAAGTTTGTTAAGGTCTATTCAAATAAAGAGCTGTGGGCTGGTCAAAAGGAATAACCCACAGCCCATAATATACATAGAATTTGTTATCCTTGCTGCGCTCAGACTGAGCAGAATGAAGCAAAACAAAACCTTTCCGAAAAACAAACAATTACACAAAACTGTTAAATTTTACTGAATTTGATCCAGAGAAAAATAGTTTATTTTCATGAATGATCTCTGTATCTCACAAATTTCATCCTCATTTAGTTAAAGTTGTCATGTCACATGAAGAAATGTCATTGAAGTCCACAAAACATTACAGAGGGGGTCAGGCTTTACCACCAGGGGATTTTGGACCTGGTAAAGGACCTCTCCATCTTCATGGTTTGCACTGCCAAGGAAATGAGTCACATGTGAAGGACTGTCAGATGATGGCTGTGGATAACTCGATGCCAGTCTGTTCATATCGTTTTCTTGATATGGCTGTTGAATGCTTCTCACAGGGTAAGTAAAATGAATTGAAAAATTGTTTCATGCATTTCTTTTATATACCAGTGGATACAAATATTTCCATATGGGTCAAATGGATGCCATTTATAAAATTGCTGTCAGAATTCTCATCAGCATGTGAATGTATTATTCAACTTTTTGTGTATTAAAAGAAATTTAGAGATACATCAGGGTTACAGGATTACATCATACATACAATTATTGCCAGATCATGTATACTTAAAATAATTAATATTCAATGAAATAGATTATTAAATCCTCATATGGGATGACATATACTTTATGAAATAAGTTTTTATTGAAAATCTGGTCAGAATATGAATGAATAAAGTCAAATGTTATCATATAGTCCCTCATGTTTTCTAAAATTAGGGAGCAGAGATTAAATGAGCATATACATAATGCGAATTGATAGTATCAATATAGAACTGACTAGTATTACAAGTGGTTGCAGTAGCTATATGACTTTGTATCATTTTTTTTCTCCTTGGCTGTCCATAGCCAAACTTGTCAATGGACCACCCAGAGATGTCTCAAGAGGACAACTGCAGATTAGTATCACAAGCAATGATGAGGCAAAATGGTACCATGTGTGTGACAGCGGCATAACAAACAGAGAAGCCATAGTGGTATGCAAGAGCCTTGGCTATCAATTTGGAGTGCAACAATGTTGTAATCCGGCTGGACCATTGAGAAGTACCCCAGATTTAATATCATCATTTTCCTGCCCTACCATCTCATCTAGACTGGAAAATTGCAATGCTGGTCAGCCAACAGAATTATGTGATTCTGGCTACTTGGCATATATCCACTGCAGCCATGTCTCATTCCAAGATGCAAGTGAGTAACCACATAACCTGATACTTATGAACAAACTAATTTGTTTCTCAGATATATTATCTCAACTTGGTTGCACAGGTTTGTGCGAACGCTTAACTGCTTTTACTATCTTCAACACACGTAAAACTGACTTATAGAACTAATAACTAATAAACAAAAAACAGAAGATGAGTTTTGTAGATTTTGAAATGTGCCAGTGTAAAACCCACTCTGTTGTCTTTCTTTACTCTCAAGCTTTTCAAAGAGGATGTCAGATCCTGGGCTATTCTTGCAAAAATGTGGGATGAAGGCCTTGGGTTAATGACACTCAAAATGTACAGTATGTTCATGCTCTTTCACAGAGCTGGCTGTGAGCAGCTGTGTGACCTGTGAACATAATGTTAATATTTTGTGTTGTCATGAATTTTCTGACTGACAGTCTTTAACACTTCAAAATGTTTAGACTTTATTTTTGTTCAGTGGAAGAATTTGCATAACTTGCATTCGGTAACCCCAGAAATTAATTTATATTCTAAATAATTTTTATGGATTGTTATTTATGTTGTGATATACATAGAACTGCTTGAAGGAAATACACAGACACATAACTGCATTCACACAAATAACTTGCTGTAGATTCAGCTTCAGTAACCATGTCTTTTTTAAGAAGATTAAATAACAGACTCATTTGTTATTTTTCCAGGCCCTGTTTTGAATGGAATGTCAAAATTTGTTGACATACCTCAGGTAGCACGGTATGATACCACAGGTGCAATCTGTGCAGATGGCTTGAGCAACACAGAAGCCCAAGTCATGTGTAGAGAAATGAGCTACAGCACAGGACAACTTGTTGCACCTGTGCGGGCAGAGGACAGAAGTTTGATATTGTTGAAGGGACTGCAGTGCAGAGGATCTGAAGATAAGATTGATCAGTGCATGATTCCTAATGATGATGAAGCTGGATCTTGCGCCAGTAGGCAAATAGCTCAAGTTATGTGTTTGATTTCCAATAGTAAGTCTTTTCACAAACATTGATATTGTAACATTATTGAAATTGAACTGAGCCATGATTTACCAAAACCAAGTTGTTCCTTGACGTTGAAACTGATTTTTTGCTTTTCAATTTGCATCACACTTTGATGTCTCACCAAGTGAAAGATGACAGTTTACCGTTATGTTGTTATAGCTTTTTACTTATGCCCCACCTAGTCCTGGTGGCCTTAATAAATCTCAATTGGGGTCAATATAACATTTTTTTGACACTGAACTGTTGAAATATTAAAATATAACCAAAGCTTAAAGATGTCATGTGTTTATGTTTATTGTTATGTAACCTAATTGTATATTATTGTTATTATTTTTCTTTCATTAAATTAAAGTTTATGTGGACTTTGCAGATAAACTTCTAAATCTTTTCAATTTGCTGATTATTTGCAGATTATTTATTTGATCTCTCTTTTTTTCAGCTCCAGTATCATTTGAGATTGGTATTGCCACAACACATGACTCTGGCAGAGCTGATATTATGGTCAATGGTGGTGCCATGTATATAGCTGATTTCTCACGAGACAATACCCTGGCTTCAGTTTTCTGTCGCAGTATAAAAAACAGAAACTATGCTTTTGGTGAAATTTTTGATCGTGATCTTGATGGGAACGTTGATGGTTCAATGATTCTGATGACAAGTGTGCGTTGCATAGGAAATGAATCCAGTATTTTAGATTGCCAAGCTCGATATCTGCCCCAGTTTTCTTCAGTCAATGCGGAAAGTCTGATGTATATCACATGCCATAAAAACAGTAAGTTGTTAATTTGTTGTTGTTCAATGCTATTGTTTTACTGTTTGACTTTTGATAAGAGAAGTAACTGCTGATGGGAGAAAAACAACTAAAAAATATCTGAAAAATTTTTGCAACATTCTGTTGTAATAGTTAAAATTAACAGCTTATGACTAGTGGCCACATTTCAATCACATGCATGAATCCATGATCTATTCCTCAGTGGAACTTCTCCAAGGCCCATTTGGATCACAGACATCCGGAATTTTGACCATCTACAGCAGCAAATTTGATGAGTTTGGCGCTGTTTGCACTAGAGATTTTGGAAAAGAGGAAGCAGGTATAAATCATGTGTTGTAATTTGAATAGTTGTTCACAATCAAAACATAATGGTCTAAAGAGCCATGGCTTCTTCTTTCAGAATCAGTCAGTGATAATCCTGTATTTTAGTTTGTTAACAAATGTTTTATTTAGGCCTGTGCATGACCGGTCATGATAACCAGTTATATCAGTCATGGACTCATGAACGATTAACTGGTTATGATGACCGAAGATCGATTACGTTGTCGGTCAAGATCGACCATGAAGTGAGGTTAAAGTATTCATCAGTTAGCTGCACCGGTGTCTTTGATCTTGGGAAAACTCCGTCCGTCAGCAATACGCGTTCATCCCAATGCCACCTTTCTCATACCCCTCTCCCTGTGTATGACCTTTTTTCTTTTTTTTTTCTTATTTAAGAGAACAAAAGGGAAAAAAACTCTGCGCTGAGTTTACTCAGTATTTAACCCTAGAAGTTCCAAAGGGCGATCTGCCGGGGTGTTACGTATTGTACTTTGCATGTGAATTACGTTTTAGATAGCTGTATTACAGTAGGAGGAAATTCGTTTCATACGTTTAATGTCATTTGTGTCTACACTGTCATTTCTCGAACATAAATCAATATCATTGTGGCAGTATTGCATTTGGACTGTTTCTTGTGATTCTTTTAGGGTTAAAACCATTAGAATGGTAGACGTCGAGTCGCCAGGCATTGAATTGACCCTTCCCCCACCACCCCACTTCAGTGCAAACGTTTTCTCACGTGGTATGTTGTTTTACAAAATGCTAACTTGTGAAGTGATCGTCATTGTTTGTGATTTAATTAAAATTTTAATTTATGAGCATTATAAGGTAATATTTGGTATCAAACTACATTAGAATTCGACGCCCAATCAATCTGCAAAGTCAGATTAGTGAAATATTGATATTCACACCCCACGTTCTGAGTCCGCGGTCAAAGGTCATGTGAGTGAAACTCAGGCTGACTGGGTGGCGGGTTTTTTGTTTTTAGTCACAATAGACTAAGGTCAAGGCCATAACCATAACCGACATTACACATGACAAAGAGGAAAATATTTAACTGATATGATAATCCGATCATCGACGGTCATGGGAGTCATTAATCGTCAATCATGAACATTGTCGGTCATGTACAGGCCTAGTTTTATTAGTAAATGCAATGTACAAAAGACATACTATTGATTGCTGTTGTTGCTTTTTTTTTTTTTTTTTTTTTAAAAGTATTTTGACTGATCATATGCAGGTCTGTGGAACTGAAAAGTATTTTCATTACTTATTAATTGCTATCACTAAGGCACATAGCAGCCCATAATAGTGGAAACAAGAATCAGACATACAGCTGATTGGCTAGAGGTAGCTAACTCACAGGAGTCTGTTCAGTAGCAGTTAGAAATACCAAATCAAGTGAAGTAAGATCTGAGAGTGTTGTAGTGTTGACATTCCAAACCGTTGCCTGTAATTAGTATGTGTTGTTGCCACTTATATCCTGCTCATTTGATGACCGAATCAGTATTTGTCTCTTTATAATTTAACATGGCTGATAATAGCAGCCTTAGGAAACAAAATTAAGCACAAAACAGAAGCAAGATGGGTATCAGAATTATCAATCAATACATATTTTTACAATGGGTTTTGTTATTGATTCTTAAACTTTGTACATATATTATCCACAGATGTCGCCTGCAAACAGCTTGGTTTCACAGGAGGTCTTGTTCACTGCTGTATGCCCTTTGGCTACAATTATTATTATATACTCTTCAGTAGTTTTAAATGTTCTGGCAGTGAAACTGCTTTGCTGAAATGTGATTATGAAGAATCACCAACCTATTCCCCTTACTACTGTGGTGGCAGACAAGACTATGCGGGCATCACATGCTATAATGGATTAAAACCAAGAGGTATAGTCATTATAATCTAGATTATTCATCCATTGGTTGAATGATTGACTGATGGATGGATTGATCGATTCTTTCATTGATTGACTGATTCATTCATTGATTTACTCATTCGCTCATTGTTCATCTAGTCATTCATTCATGTTCAAAGATATTAACTCTGTTCCAGAGTGTGTTTTGGAGAAATACAGTGTGAACAATGAAAACATACTCCGAATACTAATTGCATTTGCTTTGTAGGAAAAAAAAGAAAAGAACAGGACAAAAGTGCTTACTGTGAAACTGGTGTATATTAAGGGGGAGGGGGGGGGGGGTGCGTCCTGGAGGTGATTTTTTTTATTTTTAAAGATAGACTATTGTAACATTTTCCATCAAATTTGGCATGTTCAGGTCAGAGGAAGACAGTGAAAAAAATCGACTTTTTCATACGGTTGCCATGGCAATGCTGCCATATTGGATTTTGGCGTCTCTAAATTGACTGATTTTAAAATCTATCTCCTCCGTCAAATTTCAACGGAAATTGAGAAAACTTGGTGAACATATTGTTTAACATTATATCTTAAAAGTTACATATTTTCAGCCCTTTCTATGCAATAACAAATTTTCTAGAAATTTTTTAAAATGTCATGTAATAAAAAATCAAATTTTGCCATTTTTTTTCATACTAAAAACCCATATTTCCTTAAAACTTACCAACCAAATGAGCTGTGCATATGTACGTTTTTTGGACCTGTTATAAAAATGATGCATACAAAATTTGGTCAGAATTGGTTTTGAAACAAAAAAGTAGACAGCAAAATACTGTCAAAAAAATGGGTTTTGAGAAGAATGCGTTTGAATTTTTTTTCAGCGAAAAATGGACACAGAATTTTTTGTTCAGCCTTCAGCCTCGGAACAGCACTTTTTTACATACTAGCCCTCTCTCCATGATTTCCGTGTCTCTTGTTGCCATTTTTCGGCTTTCTGGGCATATCTTTTCTCGAATTTTGCTCCCTACCCCACATCATTATAAGGGCTCCCATTGAGTAAATACCGGGTTCTTGAGGGCCTATATGTGCCCCCCCATATCTTTTTTTGTCCAAACCAAGTGTGTCTTGACCTTACTATGGCAATAGTCTACAACTGAGCTCTGAAGCAGCAGAAAGAAAGGAAAATTTCACTCCTTATAGGACGTGGAAATTGATTTTAGAATGCGTACACTGATAATCTGCATGATCAGCAGTTTTTTTCGCCTCATAGTGGTCATCCAATGTCTATCCCTGGCATTGGGGTTCATGATACTGCTAAAAGAAGTCATAATCAAGTGTCTTATGCACTTTTTGCCTATATATAATCATATAACGATGATCTATGACTGCATCTAGCAGCCAGATGGAGCCAAATCTGGTTGATAGTTGGCTAGGCCTACCATTGAATGACCATTGGTCAAATACGTTAGAATGGACATATCCTCTTTTTTATACCATTTTTATACGCAGAAAAGGCAGGGCTTTTAAGAGAAAACAAAAACCCAAAATCACATTTTTTGAGCAAAATCCCATATTTCAGGATGCCCCCCCATCCCCTTAATAGTTAAGAAATGAAACCACCACATTTTTATGTTAGTTTCTCCTTGTGCATTGAGCAATAGGAAATATGAAGCTATTGATGGAGAATATGTTTAAATATCCTCGGGATGATAAGAAGTTGACTTCAAATAAGGTTGATGTTCATCAATACAAAGATGTAAAGAAGAAATATTGGGACTGACAAAAGGGTTTGATTTGAAGCAAGAATTTACCTTGACTTGAGTTTACGTGGATTGCACTTTATAGCATAAAGATTATTGAAGCTGATACAATGACAGGAAGCATTTCATGGCAGATGTACATTTAGTGGAATAGTGAATAAGTTTTATAATGCCTTCTGTGCAAGACAGAAATAGTTGCAAATGGCAGTCATAGTCTTATTTCATCTTTAAGAAAAAGTAAGACAAATTGAACAGGTAAATATCACATAAGGACTGAGAAAAGGCATGAGTTGTACATAGAGCAATATAGCTCAATGGGGACAAGCATGCAGATGTACTAATAACATTCACGAGTACTAATCTGATTTCTTCCATGTATTATTTATATGACTGTCTTTGGTGCTGTATCAGTTCTTTTTTACTCTCAATTTTTGTAGCTTAGAAGTCTGCCACACCAGCTTATTTACCCTTATATACCCTCCAGAAATTTGAGATCTAAGAGTCTTAACCACCTTTTTATTCCTCGTTCCCATATGAAAAAACATGGCGATAAAGCTCCTTCTTATGCAGGACTTTTAAGCTGAAATGTGTTGCCTGCGTGCATTCGTAACTGTTCAAGCCTAGAATCATTTAAATCAGCAAGCATCTATCTGTCTAAGTACCGTTTTCCAGCTTTTATATTGAGATGGTTATCAGACGTGTACAAACTTAAGTATGGGTTTGAGTTGTATTACATTATTATGTATGAGAGCATATCTCGGATCATGTCTATATGCCATGTTATGATTATGTACGTATACTATTTGCTCCTGTTTGTATAGAGGCATATTCTATGTGTGTGTGGCTGTAAAACATTTTGATTCTGTAGAGCGCTTTGAGCCCTTCAGGAATGAGGCGTTACATAAATGCTCTTTATTATTATTATTATTATTAGCTTCCCGCTTTTTATTACACACAGACTGGTGTTAAAATGTCTGATAATTGTCTAATACTCATTTTTTTCCCAAGATTATGTCTCTGTTATGTCTAATTTTCTTACTGACATTTTATTTGCAGATTTCAATTTGAGCATTTTGGGAACCACCAGGAATACAGGGCTTTTACAAGTGAATTATCTTAACACATCTGGTACCATCTGCAATGATGGCTGGGATGATAATGATGCAAAAGTAGCCTGCAGACAGTTGGGCTACAGTAATGGTTATGCCTACTCACACTACAGACCTATTTATGCTGACCCAGAAGATGCAGGTCCATTCTGGCTCTCCAATGTGAGTGTCTGTCGTCAATAGAATAATGTTAATGACTATTTGATGCAGGTGATTGAAGATATGAGCCGAAGAATTTATTTAAACATAAATATTTGCCTAATTTTAATCCTCTTAACTTTAATTGCTGTGCATTAACCTGCAACTAATTACAATAAATCCAATATATGTCATATAAGCAAGGGATCTTTTTTTCTTGTTTCTTTGTTTGAACTTTTCTCCCTTGCTTTGTTTCTAAAGATCATTTAATAAAGACTCAAAGAATTTGATTTAATTAAAAAATCATGCCGTTTGTAATGACATGAGTAAATGACAGTTTCATATCAAGCAAAGTGATACCAGTGGAGTGCAGAGTGATACAAGAGATGTAGTCATGCAACTATAACTGCAAGTACACCTAACCATTATTAGTCACAGCTGAATACAATGTTGCTAATTGTGAACGTTTGTTTATAATATGTTTCATGAATATGTATAACAGGTAATCTTCATTTCCTAGTAATACTTTTACAAGGACTCATTTAGAGATGTTTACTTATTGGGTGTGTGTGTATGTGTGTGTGTTTTTCTGAATTTTACTGAATACTTTTTGAATTCTGTATGAAAACAAGTGTAAGTGTAAGTTTAGATTAGTACTTTATGCAAATTTCCACATTTTGCTAGGTACACAAGAGTCAATGTATCTCTCATACAGGTCACTTGTACTGGCACAGAAACACAGCTGGCAGAATGTAAACATTCTGGCTTGGGTGAGGTGAAATCTTGTGACAGATCACACAATGCAGGTGTACTGTGCACAGAAGGTTCAGGTAAGGATGTGTAAAACATGTTTGGTTTGCTCAGAATTTTAATAACTTTAAAGAATGTTATCTGTTTTTCCATCTTCATCACTATTGTCAGTGATTGGAGCTTCACATAATGCCACCTGAGTTTGCAATCTCTTTCTATCTCCACTGAGTACTATGAATTTCTGTAGCTTTCCTAGACTATTTGCAACACAGAGATTATTAAAATTTTTTATAAGTGTAGGGTAACACATTTTTTTTGTTTAAATTATTTGTGACAAATTGCATTCATTTTTGGAGAAGTAGATAAATGTGAATCATTAAAATTACTGGACATTTTAATCAATGTTATTTAAAATCATATTCTGTCATAAATGAATGTTTTTAAAAACATTTTCACTTATCATTTTGATATAAGAAGAAGATGATTTTAATTCAGCAACATCAAAAACTCAAAATATATGAAATTACAAATCTCAGAATGCATACACATAATTACCAGTAGTATTTTGATCCAATGTCTTGTGACAAGTTCATGCTCAACAGAATACAATGAATGTTTGGTGAACAGTTATTCTGAAGCATTATTTTCTTCATATTGTTACAGAGATAGAATTCCGAATTGTTGGGACTGACAAGCCCCATTATGGACGAGTGGAAGTGAGAATTGAGGAGGAGTGGGGAACACTGTGTGATCGTTACTGGGACCAACGTGATGCCAGTGTCTTATGTCACCAGTTGGGTTATGCTACTGGAGATATATATGATACTGAACAGATTAGTCCTGGGCAAGGTATTTAATGAGCAACTTTGTCTGGCCTGCCAAGTTTACTTCCCATTGACAAGGTCAGGACGACTCTTGAAAACCTTATTGTCTTAAGTGACATTTCTGGTTTTGGAAGAAATGAAGATAGAAAGAACAGACAATGTAATTTTGGAATATTGTAGGAATGTTAAGGTGTCTATCTTACACAGTGTTGGTAATTTGTGCCAAAAAAATATTTTTAAACAGATTTCAAAGAAAATTTGGAAAAGTTCTTAATGTGATACAATATGGAAGTGATTAATTTATTTATAACACATAATGTCATTCTTTAATGGCAAATTAGTTTTATATAACTCAAAATGAACATAAATGGATTGTTTTTCTAATAATTCTATTACATGAACTCTTGCTCTCTATATTTCCATTTAATCTCAGGTCAGGTATGGGAACTTGGAACCCGCTGTAGTGGGAACGAGGAGTCTTTGAATGATTGTCCACATGAAGGATGGAAAGCTGCAGATAGCTTTGGATCCTGTGCTGGTCACACTCGTGATGCTGGCGTGTTTTGTTACACTTCAGGTAATTCAATATTATGGATAGGAAAAATGATGTCTTATAAATATAAACAATAGTGGTGGCTAAAATATGCTCTTGTCAGATTTGTTTAGTATACAAATAATTTTGTTGTCACTTGTAAATATATACTTACTTATTTTCTGTGTTCCTTTGATTATACAATACCTTTCAAAATGGAGACAGTGTATACTATAGTCTGCGTGCTGCTGTTAATATGTTCATATTATTAACTGGTTATATAAATGTTGATTATAATAAAAATTATCATTATTAATTGCTTGACAAAAGCATTCCAATAATCTTAAAGAGTCTGATTTGAGTTAGATTTGGAATAGACGGATACTGGAAAAGTTAAGTTATATCTAAATTCACAGCTACTTATTTTGTATCATAATTTTCTCACATACATTTTTATCTGTGGAATTTCAGAGCAAGAATAATCAATGTCATTCATTATCCTAAAAGGAGTTTTATTTTTTGTTTCTGATCTTTGCACAGTGAGGCTGGCTACTGGTGGAGGCATGACCTTTAACCATGGTCCTGTGCGCTATTTCCATGAAGGCGAATGGGTAGACATTTGTGATGATGCATTTACTGATCTTTCTGCACGAAAAGTATGTCAAGAGCTTGGATTTTATGAAGGCAGGGCTGTTTGTTGCTCAGCCTATGCCGGCGAAATTGTCCGAAGGAGTGCTCATCCCAATATCACTATTAACTGTGCAGGAGATGAAATCACTTTGGAGGAGTGTGTTAGATTTGACCAATGCCAGAGCCCATACTATGCATCAGTTATTTGCTTTAAAAGTGACATAAACTCTACTCTTGAAGGTAAGAAAATACAATGGATTCAGTTTTGACCTGTTGATTTGAGAGTACACTGCCGTATTTATTAGCACTATTTCCAATTGGAAGAGAAAGTTTTAATGTAAGAAAATCAACAAACTATGTAAAACTGGGAGGAATATCAAGTGGTTGTTAAACTTCTATCATTTTCTTTTGGGTACTCCAGATATATAAGGTATATAAATATCTTTTCCTTACATTTGCTTCTTTTTTTATCCCATTCAGAATATTCATTCTCAATGAAAAAGGACTTTGAAGCTGCTGGCCGAATAGATGTTACACATTTCGGGGTGACAGGTAGAATTTGTGGTAATGGCTGGGATGACATTGATGCAAAAGTCTTCTGTCAACAAGAGGGCAATTTTGAGAATGGTTTTGCCTACTACCATTCATATAAAGAGGTATGCATCTCAATATGTTCTGAAGTATTTTTTGTCCTGACATTCTGACTGTTTTCTGAATGAATATCGTTTCGACAAAATGGACTTTGAGAAGAGCTATATCAAAATTGCGATTTTCACTCTTTTCTTGATAATTTAAACATGATGTCACCAGAAATAATTCTCTTTGTTCGAGTCATATATTATACTATAGTGAACACGCTTAAACCAAAATTTTAGGGACCGGACATATTATTTTGGTTTAAACATATTTTGGTTTATCCAAACTGTTCTGGTGGAAGTTGTCAGAAGAGAGGAACAAACTCTGTAAGGTCAAATTTCACTGATAAAATAATGATTTAGATTCCACAGACAATGCGCACTTGCTTCATTGACACAGTTCCCCCGTCCCCAGCCCCTCTTGTCTTCAACACCTGCTGGTGGCCTCAGTGCTGATGATGAGAGAGCGGCGTGTTGGTGCTTATAAACGTGCTTGATTAAGAATAGGTGGCTGGCTTCCACCAAAATCAAGGTCATTGCTTTCGGTTCAGCCATGTTCCCACGAATGCTGACTCTGGTTTATTGCTAGTCCATTAACAAAGAGTAAAAGAGAATAACAACGGGAATTTATTTATCTTTCGGTTCAGCCGTGTTTTCGATTTTGCCGTTTTTGGTTTAAGTGTGTTCTATTGTATAAAGAATTTTGTTACAAAAATCTTCAAAGATATGTTAACTGGCAGTTTTATTGAGTACTAGTATTCAAACTACAGACAGAAATTGAGATTATTGTAAGAGATAGCAGTCCAGTAGATACAAATGCATATTTTTAAGCATATGTTCAAAATTGACATGCATTTTTATCTTCTTGAAGCTTATATAACTTGTTCTTTGGCAAGGGATGTTTAATTCATGGTTTTATCTATGCACAGTATGTTGCATTCATCATGTTTGAAATAAAAATTATTTGATGTTACAATGATGTTATCTTTTTGATTTCCCCCAAAGGCCTATATGACTGCAGATACTATTGGACCGTTCTTGATTAGCAATGTGTCTTGCAATGGGTCAGAATCACACCTCAAATTCTGTGACTTTCAAGATGTGACTGAGTTGGGGAATTGTATCGAAGCAGGAACAGCTGGTGCTGTTTGCTTTAATACAGAAGGTACATGCTTAAAGGGCATTGTTCTGTTGCTTTGGTGTAGCGTTATCAACAATATCAAATCAGCACAGAGTTTTGTATGCCATAGCTGAAGTAACGACTTTGACAAATTGTAACACTGAATGGGCCTTTAAAAAAAAAAAAGAAAGAAAGAAAACAAAAAGAACTGTTCTCTTGATTAGTTTGAGTCCAAGTGACCTATTCAGATATTGTGATAAGAGCGAAGATTTTGTTTTCTAATCATCTTTCCACATTTGAAACTGATCTATGGAACATTTTCATTAGTTTTCGGCATATACAACATCTTGATAATTTATAAGTGCTTGGAATTTACTTGGTCTGTATTTCTGGGGGGGACTGTAGAATAAGTGATACTATTACTTTACCTGTGGAAGAGCTTGAGAAATTCTTGTCAAATCATATAAATGGGTGTGAGGCATCAATTTTATTTGTATTTAGTGATAAGAGAAATGCAATAAACATCATGAATCAGAAATCTCTCTCAGCTGGTTTAAAACTTTTTAAAGGCTATTTTTTTAAGAATTTAAAAAACAAAGACCTGGAATGTTTTGAATTATACTTGAATAAACATGCAATAGATATGGCAAAAAATGACATTGTCATATTTCTGACAGGTGTAAAATACAGATTGACAGGAGCTACAAGTGATTATGGTAATGTGGGCCGCATTGAGTTGTCAATTGATGGTCAGTGGGGTTCAGTCTGTGGAGTAAACTGGGATGATGATGATGCACGAGTGGCCTGCAGACAACAAGGCTTCACGGATGGAGAGACACAGGAAAATGGCAAATATGGAATGGGCAGTGGTCCTATCTGGTTGAGAGACATCCAGTGCAGAGGTGATGAGCTTGCGCTGCATAAGTGTCCTCATACAGGATTTTCAAATGAAGAACCACAGGGCTTTGATTTCAACTCACCCTGGATACTGCCACCCTGTCTTGATCACAGTGATGATGCAACAGCATTTTGCTTCAAGGATGGTAAATATGATGTATTGAAATTTGTTGATACAGTGGAACACACGAAAAGTCAACTCGCATAAAGTAAACTCTTGGTTAAAGTCAACCTGCTCCGGCAGTCCCGTTTTTTTTTTCCCTCCATATTTCATTAGTCTTGTTTCTGATAATGTCAACACTTTCAGAGATGAATTCACTTAAAGTCAACTCCAAATGATCCACGCTGGCCTATTGCAGCCGTAAATTGTGAGGACAAAGAAAAAAAAAAGTCAAACACATGAATTGAGAGACACCTTATTACGCACATTGTGCTATAGCTTGTGGGCCTATCGCTGTGTGAGAAGATGCTTGGCTTCACTCACCTGTCCACACTCAGCTCTCCTCGCCCTTCTCGCATGCATTGGCGAGCCCATGGATACACGCAGACCACTGACCGCCTTAATACTCATACACTACAGTACTTCGGGTCTGAGTGAGACACAGTTCCACGCTTGGTCCTCTTTGTTTGCCTCGCGCTGGCATGGATACACAATCACCTACCGACACTTGGTTCTCTTTCCTGAATTTATTGACACACACATACAGACAGGCATTGTGCCTGATTTCAGTCACATCTCTAAATCACGTTCATTTCTACTCCTACATTCTGCTCGCCGTGACTAGATCTGGTTGACTTTTTACTTAATTCTGTGATCAGAATGTTGGAGAAAAAGTACAAGGTTGAAACTTCTTAAAGATGTTGACTCAAGGCAAAATATATTTACTGCTACTAACTAGCTTAGAGTTCGAGGGGAAGCTCTGCTGGATTAAAAAAATTTTTTTTTTTTATTAGCCCTAGGGATAGGGGCCTTAGAGCATAACCCAATAAATTTTATACGACACATGCATGATTTTGATCTCCCGTGCCTACCAGAGATAGTGTCCCCTGAAAACGGATAATGTCAACCTTGCTTAAAGTCAATACTTTTTCTCGGTCCCAAGAGGTTGACCTAAAGCGGATTCCACTGTATATGCATTTCAATGAGGTATTTCGAGATCGATCACATGACCGAGAAAACATCACTCATATGATGACTTTGTTTATATGATGTGACCATCGACACATAAGTATAATAGACCCGGGCACAAATGGCCAACTTCCAGTCCAATTTGAACACGTTGGCACTTCAAGTCAGGGAGATGACTACACTATGGAAGTGAGCGCATATATAGAAAAAAAACAAAAACAAAAAAAAACATTAGAAAGACAGGTTGGGTTAGAAATTCATGATTAAAACTCTTCGCTATGAGTAACAAACCTTATAAATTTAAAGTCTAATGAATCTAGATGCCCTCCAAATAATAATAGCAGTGAGTAGTGTTAATGATTTAATTACGGAAGAAAACACAAATAATAATAATAATATGACAAGGGGATTAAAAGAAAGCCTACTGAAATTTATCAAACATTAGGCCTGATGTTAATTAGTGAACCAGTGGAAAGAGTGAAGGCAAGAAAGTGAAAAGAAAGAAAAAAACAAAAAACAATAATGGATGATTTAAAAGAAAGTCCTACACCATCTCCTTGCATGTTTAAAGTGTCCAAGGTTATATTAATGTCCACACACACATTTACATCGGTCACATCTAACACCCAAAGAAAATGGAATCTTGTTTGTTAATGCTGAATTGTATCAGGTGCACTTTGTTTTCTTTCTTTGTATGCGTATTTACAGTGGCATCTCATTTATTTTTTTTTACTCACACATGCACAATTCAGATAATTTGACTGTCTTCTATTTCTTTTTTACCTTTCTATTCTAAGCCATCATGTTTGCTTTTCTTCCGACCTTGTCTTCCTTCTTTCAAGTGATTCACTGATTATTATCAGGCTTAATGTGTGATAAAGTTCAGTAGGTCTTCATTTAGCCCTCTTTTTGTATCAGCTGTTACCATTTGTTTATTTACTTATTTCCCGTAATTTAATGATAAACACTATTACTATCGTTTGGAGAGCATCTAGGCCAGAAAGGCTTTAAATTTATTAAATTTGTCACTCACAGGGAAATGTTCTAGTCCTAATTTTCTCATCCATCCCCTGTTTTTAGTGTTTTTGTGCTATATGTGCTTCTTTCCAGAGTCTGGTCGCATCCCATAGATGAGCGACGTTCGTTTAGTTCAAATCGAGAAATGGCAGCTAACAGCTGAATGAGAGCGTCCGGTTTGTAGTTATACTAATACGTCTATGGGTGTGACATGGTAACAGTCTATAAACATCTTTCAACGCCCTGGAAGCAGTTATCTTGATTCATGGTGTGACGTGTCTGAAAGTTTATCATTTGTCAAGATTTGTCTGCCATGCGCAGAGCATGTAAACAAATCAGCGTGTGAGCAAAAATCCTCAGTCATGTGACTTTTCTCAAAATACCTCATTAAGTGGAAGAAGTCAGTGAAAGAAGAATATGCCATTTTTCACACATAAATATTCTAGACATATTGCTGGGAACAAAATGAGAACACTCCGTAAATAGCTAATTTGACAAGGGACAAATATATATTATATACTAGCCATGATTTGACCATTTTTATATGTTCACAGTCACAGTCAGTAGCTGTTTTATCTCTTTCAGATAAGCAAAAATCTATTGTCAGCAGCATCTGAATATTTCCCATCATTAATTAATCATCAGGTGCTCACTTTATTAGACAAATTATGCATGGAATTTAAATTTCTTGATGGTTGGGAACTCTGGGCTAATTTAGTTGTTACAACCTGCAGTTTTATTGTATTCAATGAAGGGACATTTTTTGTGTGTGGGGGGGGGGGGGGTTAAAATCAAATGATTAATGGCCAAATCTTCATTTACTTAATAAAATACTTTTGATTTTATTTTACAGCCAGACTGAATCAAAATTTGGACTACAGTGCTGGAGGTTTGCTGTTCAGTCAAAATGGATCATGGGTACATGTCTGTGATTCCAATCCATTTTCAAACATAGCAGCTCGGGTTGCATGCAAGAGTCTCTTGCAGGATTATGTAGATGGGGTTGCTGTGAGTGGAGGATTATTTGGGAAAGCAGGATACCCAATTGCAGTGAGCTCCATTGTGTGCACAGGTTTGTGATCAAATATATGAAGTTGCATTATTTCATGGATTTTGAAATGCTGATTTGGATACTCCATCAACGAAAGTGTGGGTTTACAGAAGAATTTTTGATCATATCATTTTCTTCATTGCGCTCTTTAAGATACACTTTCATCTATGAGATCAAGATTGGCTTGAATTGAGAACCAGCCCTATTTCATAATTTGAAGTCTTGGTTTGTAGTTTCATGTGTGATCAGTATATCTACTCAGGGAAGTAATCGGATATCGCATGTTCAGAAGAGTCATTAAACCAAACTGCAAACATTATGTCATTCCAAATTTCCTTGGAAATATGAACAAAATAGTTTTTGATCATTGCCATAAACTTTGAATTGTGTTTAAATTTGATTAGTAGAATACTCTACCCGGAGATTGGTATAATTTTGTCTCACAATACTGTGACAATAGTCCTGACTCTTACTCATCAATTTCAATATCTCATTTGTTTAGACAATCTCTGTAGTTCTACATGCAAATGGCTGGTAAAAAAGAGAACTGTATATTTAAGGCGGAAGCTGAATTGTTGTGAAAGATCATGTTAGCTCATATCTATTATTTTTATGTCAATCTCCAGGAAATGAAGACAGTTTGTCGACATGCCAGGTAGCATATTCAGATACTTGTGACTCGAATACATACATCTCTGTGGCTTGCTTTGAGAACCTTTTGACTCCAGCAGATTTAGGTAAGGAATCCATTAATCTTACTGATGAAAATCTGTTTTATATCTGTTGGGGCTTTATGTTGGGATCAATAAATCCATATAATGCATTAAAAAAATTCTGCGGCCCAAATAATTATAGGATACTTCCATTCATCAAAAAAACAGATGTTCAAAAAACATTTTCTATTTGGCTGTTCTTACCCCATTTCTACATATTATGCATGTGTGCTCAACCAGATCAGTATGTTTTTAGAAAACTTTTTTTGTCGTTTCATGGCACAAGAATGAAATCATAACAAGATACTGAGAAATCTGCAACTAGTTCATCTTATCAAATAAAACAACAATGAAGTTCAGACGTGTTGGTAACTGTGGGTTTTTTTTTGCACGAAACATTGCTTAAGACTGTCCCACCAAAGGGCGTCTTTGGAGTCAATGTTTCCAAAAAAAAAAAATCAGAAAAAAAGGAACAGATATCTTGACATTAAAGTTACTGCTTGAAATGTATCTTTCTTCACCAGCATATATTTTGAATGTTTCTCAAGAAAATGAATAGCATATTGCCATAGTATGTGTAGCAGGAAAATATGAGTCTTTTGTTGTCTTATTTGTAATTGTTTTTTTTTGGCAGATTTCCAAGTACGTCTAGGAGAAGATACCATCAGAACTGATGACAATCATGGCATTTTAGAGATTAGAGTTCAGGGTGCATGGGGCAGAATTTGCATGGAAGGTTTTACAGACAGGGAAGCTACTGTCGCCTGCAAGGAGATTAACAGTGAATTTATAGGTGAGACAACAGACATTGGTTTACTTTTCTCTCAATTTGTTTTTTTCAGTTTTTAATGTCTTCCATCAAAGTTTAAAGATGTGTCTGAAAAAAAAAAAAAGTAATAGTGTAATATTTAATTACAGGTTGAAATGGGGTGAGACATCACTGGATAAGTTTTTATCAACACGGAGATTGTTTCGTTATGAAATTGGACAATATTATGTTTATTTGATTATGAATATACAACATATTATTATGATTATTTGATTATGAATATTCTAAAAGTAAGAAAATGCCCCTTGGCATGGGATAATTTAAATTGCACTTTTTATGTTGCTTCGGCTGTTTCTCTGTAGGTGGTGTGGCCTACCTCCACCTTTACAGAAATCGTCTTCCAATTTTGTGGAATCAAGTTTCTTGTGGAGGAAATGAAATCTCCCTGCAACAATGTTCTCGTCGCACTACTCCAATTGAAAGTTGTTCATATGATGCCTATGATGCTGGTGTGCTTTGTTATAAGGGAGAAGGTAAGGAGATCTGGAAATGAAAATCTTTGATGAAGAATATGCTCTGCAAAGTTTTGTTTCATAAGTTCCCACAAAGACATATTAATATCAGTTTGTACAAACTCAGACAATTTAGAAAAGCATTTCATAAAAATTAGCATTTTTAGGCCATATATTTAAGGAAGTGGGAATGGAAGTGGCAGGATAGGAAACTATACGTGCATCAGTTAAAATTACACATAGCTACCACAACAGAATTTTTGATAAACAGTTTGTGCATGGTTATTTTAATGAAATTTCAATAAGCAATATCTGAAAAAAAAAATGGTGAACAATGTCTCTTTTCAGGTGTGAAATATCAGCTTGGTGGAGGAACATCTTCAGGCAGAGTAGAAATTGGAATTGATGGGGATTATGGTACCGTGTGCTCTGTTCACTGGAATGCCAAGGATTCAAGAGTCTTATGCAAAACTTTGAATTATGTTGATGGTATTCCGTATTATGACCGAAATTCCAGTCTAGAAAGTTTAAGGACACTTATGGGTTTCATTCTGTGTGACGGTGATGAACCCAATTTATTGTCCTGCTTAAATTCTGGATTTGACAATGGTGACAATGTTCTCTTCTGTGGTGGAGATGCCTACACCCAGTGCTTCAATGAAGAAGCCAGTAAGTAGCTTGAGGAAGCATATTTTTATTATGCCAATCATTATTATCTCATTAGTATGGTGACTGAAATAGATTGATGCAAGTCTTTTCATATCTAATAGCTAAATTTTGATATATGTTTATTGCTGTCTGAGCTGTAGCAAGATTATACCTTGTGCATGTAAGTTAGTTGATAGATAAGAGAAGTAATCAGCAGTCACATGTGGTATTACAGAATCTAATTTTTATAGCCATTGCATTACATGAAATGTCGAAAACATGTTTTAGTGATGTTGTGAGGATCGGTATCCCATCTTAACCAACAAGGTAATGATCAGATTTCATTCAGTTTTCCTGTCTAATCAAGTTGTGACATGAATCATAATATGAGACTTGTAATTGTTGTATAGGAATTTCGATTTACTTTATACACAGAGGAAACATTGAAACATTTGTTTCAGATGATTTCAGTTTCAAATAATTTCATTATTTGTCAGAGATAACCAGCATTCGGCTCGGAGACAACCAGACAAGAGAAGGAAGAGTTGAAGTTTACCTCTCAGGATTAAATCAATGGGGAACTGTGTGTCGTGACAGATGGGATGACTTAGATGCTCTGGTGGTTTGCAGGTTCCTGGGCTTCAGTGATGGTAATGGGTATTTTTCAGTAATTGGTTGTTATATTATGAATTTAGTAAAACTTCACCTTAAGTTCAACAAAAACTGAAACATGAGTGGATATCTAAGGAAAAAAATGTGTTTATTTATTTATTTGTAACAGGAAAACCACAAACAATAGTCAAAAACATAGTTCATGAGATTTCATAATATTCAAATGTAGTGGTGTCAGCAATTATATTTTGCTCACATTATGCTGCAATATCCATGAATGCTAAGTAGACGAATTTCATCCAAATTTGAAATACTGAGTGCAGGCTCATTTTTTTTTTACGGTTTTTGTTTTTAACATATATTTACCAGTGTTGTAGAAAATAATACTATTTGCCTCTCAAATTTCATGAAAAATGTTTTCGCTTGCATTCTAATAAGTGCCTCAGACCTTGACATTTTGACATTAATTTGAAGACTGATGTTTCAGATGTAGTGAAACTCAGCTTGTTTCTAACATCTCAAAGTCATACACTCTGATTAGTAAGTGGTATATCAAATTAGACATTGCCATTTTAACACGTATTCAAATTCAATTTCATAACATAGGTGCTGCAATACCACTTACAAGTTTTATAACAGAGGGCTTTATCTTACTGGACAACGTGGAATGTAATGGAACTGAGCAAAATCTGGGCGAATGTAAACATAATGGATTCAACACGCACAACTGTGATCATTTAGAAGATGCTGCTGTTCGATGTTTCAGTGAGTAGCTTTAATCAGACTAACACCCTTTTTTTATTCAGCTTTTTTTTTCTCATGAATAAGTTATCCTCCCTGATAGTGGAACAGTAGATTTCAGCTGTTCATTTACGAGGTCAAAAATTATTAAATTGAAATACATGTATTAATGAATTCCTAAAAACCAAAACTTTCATAGCACAACAGCAAACTATAGGGAATATATTTTAAAACTACCTGTAGCTTATTATTTCAGTTGATAGAGCTATTACTCACATTCAAATGAATAGGAATGGTATTTCTGAAGAATATCCGCTGTCCAATATTAGACTTAAATTTAAAGAGCTCTTCTTTTCTTTGCTGGTTTTGTCCATACTTTTCAAATGACATAGATGTACACATGATTAATCTATTTGTAGTGAAATCAGCTGAAACTACAGTTAATTTTAAAAGAATAATAATTGCACTCTTCTTTATAATATCTCATTATTAGTTACTCTAACAAGAGGCCCACTTACTTATTGAAATGCAATATAAACATCTCCAGAACATGACCAAGAATAGACAAAATCAGTGTCAGCTCTGAGATGGTATTTTCCATGATGTTACTTGCTGAGCTACCTTCAGCTGGAAAGCAATTTCATATTAATTTTATCGTGTTAGTTGGTCGTTATTCATCCAATTGCTCTGTGAAACTAAAATTTAAATGTTGTTTATGATAGATGAATTGGCAGGTACATGATGATAGTTTAATACATATGTATGCTAATGATATACCTTCTTTTTGCAGATGCAGTGCCTCCAACACCACCTGTATCCACAACAACCACTTCAACTACCACAATTACAACGAAGCAAACTGCATTTACTACGAAGATTTCTTCAACAACAACCAAATTACCATCAACTGTTCTTACTAGAACTACCCCCAAACCAACAACCATGAAACCTACACCCTCTCCATCATCATCAACATCCTCAACAACAGCTTCATCTCCTTCATCAATATCCTCAACAACAGCTTCATCTTCTTCATCAACATCTACACAATCATCGTCTACCACTATTGGTAGTAGAGTTTCAGATCAAAGTTCTCAGGAGGAGAAAAAGGTTAGAGTTATTGTGGGCGTTTCTATAGCAATTGTGCTTGCACTTGCACTCATAATTGTTGTGGTGGTGATCATTTTGAAACGTCGAAAGGGATCAGCTTCAAATATTCCTCATCAGCGTTTCCATGATGATAACATTGAACATAGAGGTGATGGATCGGTAGCTGTGTCAAATCGTATGTTTGATCTTTCAAATACAGGAGAGGACCCAATGGCAGATGGGTCGGAAATTCATTTTGATAGCGCAGGTTTTGTTAAGTTTTCGAAGGGTCTGGACACCAGCTCAGATCTACAGCCGGGCCAGGAAGGTTTTGCGAACCCTCTATATGCAGCAATACAACATACATCAGAAAATGGGGACTCAACAACTTAAGGAATGAAAGCCTGGGTAATTCTTACCTGCATGTAAATATTTTTTATTACAAAAGTGATAAGTTACACAAATCCCCTCTGAATATTTCAAGTAGTTTTTAAATTTGAATATTTTGAAATAAAATGACTGTATCCAAGCATTAAATTTTTTATTCTGAAACATACATTGGTTTTCTTAAAAGATAGTCTGATTTTATACAGTAGCTGTACAACTGTTCCACTTACTGTCATTGCTGTCTGCTGTCTGCATATGGAGCATTTGAGTCATTTTCAGCTAGCTGGAAAAAATTGTTTTACAGATATAGTTGTTGTGGAATGGTGATAACAAATCATCAAGGGTTATTTGTTAGTGTGGTATGTAACATGTTAGGAAAAATACTGTAATTGTTCTGGCCAATTCCTATAAAATTGTCCTCATGCATAAAATGCTCAGTTTTTCTACAAGTGCTCAGTTCTTTTCTTGCCATCATAGCATAACCACAGCTTCGCCCGTATGCAAATGGCGATCTCGTTTTTTTTTTTTCACTATTCTCGCTTTGTCATGTTTCAGATATATGCACACTTCTATTAGTCAAAATAATTTGAAATAAACAGACAACACAGACGAGCTGCTATTTTTTTTACATAGCCCATGCTTAAACAGGTTTGCCCAATTATGGTCTACATGTGGATAGCAAACGGCGGCAACAGAGGTAGAGCTATACAGAAAGCACAGCATATGCCCTATTGATTCTTAAACAGAGATGGTTGATTTGTGCACATCATTTGTACTATCTGTGACTATCTGGCTGAGTGAGTTGAATGACTAAATGAAAGATGTAATTCTGGTACAATTTAAATTGATGCTGTTTCATGTGTGATAACCAAAATTATTCCAGCTTGTGTATATATACAGTTTAACAATATATCTATCTATATATTACCTATGCTGAAGAAATCCTTTCACAAACCATGCTTGAATTTTCATACCAATGAAAACATTCCATATGCAGTATGTATACAAACAATTACATGTCTACATACAATTCCTGTATATCAAGTTCATATATTTTGCTGTTGTTTTCAATGATTTACAACTTTTCAACGAAAATATATCTCTTTCATAATTCTATCAGGTTTCATGTTAATGATATTTGGCGTGCTCAGTCGCATGAACATCATAAATTGTGTTTCAGCTATCAGTGTTTCCTATCTGTAACACCCAAAATGAATTTATGTGTATGCAGTTGTAGTCTATTTCATAAACTGTGAATAAAAAAAAGAGAACACTGCAAGACCATCTCAGAAACCACAATAAAAGACTTCAAATGTTGAATCCCTGTTACCTGGAAATGCCTTCATGTCTTATTTGTTGTTGTACATGTATTACTCTTTTAAAAGGGACCAAAAAAAAAAAGGTGACTTCTTTTAGAATAGTTCTTAGTTGAGCTTGTTTTGAGAATAATTTGAATACTCAGTTGATTTTGCTCCGGAGAACTGTGTATCCTGTGACAGCTAATACAGTTTGAGGCTAAAGATTTACATTCATTACAATCTTAAGTGCATAGCAAGCCATTCATGTCATAGGACAGTAATAATAACACTTATCATGCCCAGTATACTTTGTTGATGAACATATTAACATAACAATTGCACTTTCTTTTTGAAATTGCTGAGAATGCTATGCCATTTTCTCAAGGATTAAAAGAAATGTCTTTCACATAATCAGGTAGTATGGATTTTAACCTACTCTTCATTATGTGATTTCAGTTGTCATGAGCCCAGTTTAAAGGGGCATTGAATGAGATGCATTCTGTTATTAGTAGCATGGCAATAAAAACAAACGTTCAGCAAGAGCTGTGCCACATAATGTATTACTCAAACAAATGTGCAATTTCCTCTGTTTCTGATTTTATGGAAACTGAAAAAAAAGTTATGTTTGATGCCCATCTCTATGGACTATTAATCACATATCCATCTGTAATGCCCATGTGTCTCAGCATTGAAACTCTAGTAAAATACTTTCCTCTTATTCATTAAGCTTAATTGTAGAGATATATCGATGAAATACATGATGAGATTTTCAGCAGTGACCAGAATTACTATTAATAAATGGGCCATTATTAGTAATTGAGTGTCAACAGACTACAATTGAAACTAATAATTGGTATCTCATATTCTGTACAGAGGATTGCAGATGGATGATAAAAGTATCTCGTTGGAAAAGTTTCGTGAGAAAATTGATAATCAATGTCAGATTTCCATTTACATATCCTGTTACCTTATTTTCACTTTGGCCTTAATTTTCTGTTGAAGTGAAAGACATGTGAAGCTGAGCTAAAGTGTACCCATGTATATTGTTATGATGTGCTTGGAATAATGCTTATTGTTCAACAATTTACAAACATAGAATGGTCCTATGCTTTTCCCAACCACTGAGAGAAAATTTATTTTTTTTTATTTTAGTTTATTTATTTATTATTATTTTTTTTTGTTTACATTTTTCATTATTATTATTTTTTTTTTCATTTTTCTTTCTTTCTTTCTTTATTAATTTTTTTTGTTGATCGCAGTTAAGCAGTCCATAGTTGGGAAAACAATATCAATGAAGTTTGTAAATATGCTTATCAAATTATTTTTCATACACAGATAGGAGTGATTTTCAAAAGTCTTTGACCTTGACAGTTAATCAGTGTTTTTTTTTTTTTTCTTACATAAATATATGCATTGATATTCAGATTTATTTTCATAGACATTTATAAGTATACACTGTCTTCTTTTTTAAAATACTAGTTGAAATAATTTCCATTTTATTAAGAAAATCAGCACTATTGTGACAGCATATCATATTATATTCAGTTCATTTTGAGTGACATATTGTCATATATGCAAAAGTCTATTCTTCAGTGGACCATTTTGGGATCATATCAATGAATAGACAATGCATTCATGTTTGTTATTATAGAAAGCTAGAACCTACATGTTAAGGATTAAATGAAGTGGGGGAGTCCTCTCTCTTTACGCTCGTTTGATTATGTTAAACAAGCTCTACATTTAGGTGTAATAATAGGCAAATCACAATCTGAGTTGATATCAATAATTACTTGAATTATCAGCATTCAACATTAAAAAATAGATATGTCATAATATGTCATTATATTGATTAAAAAAACTTTTTTCTCTTCAAAACTTCACTATAAGTACTCTTAAATAAAAAAAAAAATGAAAATTGTGGCTTTTTATAATATTTAGAAAAATGCATAATAAAAGGATGTCTGCATATTTCACAAGATGAAGTTCAAAAGTTATAGAAAGTTTGCCATTATCTCTGATTTATGAATTTATTACAATTTGTTACACATTCGCTCAATGAGCTGGATGTGAGCAAGAATTAAAATAAGTAAAAAAAAAAAAAAAGTCACAAAAATGTATTGCTTGAATTGAAAATTAAGTGACAGTTGAAATGGGGAAAGGAGAGGAACTGCCATTGTTTTGTTAAATGCATTTTTATCCAGATTCATATAGAAACTGATCTGTCTATTTGGCATTATACTCAATTTCTGCTTTCTATGTTAATTTCTGGCTGAGTGAAATTAGAATAAGTGAAATTAAAAACTGGCTAACATCATTATTTTCAGAGTGCTATTTTAGTATTTGATAATCAGATATTCATTGATAACGATTTTCATGCATGAATTTCATGATACTGTTTTTGGTATGATTTAGTCATAATCATGGTGAAGAACCATAACACAAAAAGCTTAAGTTCAACCTTTAGTGCTCCAGTTGAAAGCCGTGAAATAAATATACTATAATATCACTGTTCATATAATTCAGAAAAAAAAAACTTGGAATATTGATACAAACTTGAAAAGCCTCCTACAAACATTTGTAGATGTATGCCATCAGTTTTGGTGGAATTTTTGTTAATTTCAGGATTGAATGAACTATAAGTAGAGTTGGGATAACTTTGCCAGGCGGGAAGTTTTGCCATGGCTCTATCTGTGCTAGTATCCAATAAAATAACCTGTTTTATCTATGGTTGGGTGAGTTCAAGTGTCATCCTATTTATAGCTCTAATGTTTTGATATGCAATTTCATAAGCCAAACCAACAGCAAGCTGTATGATGACATTGAAGCAAACCTTCTCTTTTCTCGCCTTTCCTACTTCACTTTGCCTTGCTTGTCTTGACATTAATTATCATTATTTGTCACATTATTGTGCAAATTTGTTTTATAACTGCTTTAGTTAGCTTAAGGGGAGGTTAAGTGTGGATCCTGAAAATGAAGTGTTGGGACAAAAATATCAAAATCAGGTTTTTGCAAGTTTTAGACACTTTGATCTCTTCTGAGAAAAAAACTGGTTGGGACCAGAAACATCTGCTTTATGCTCCAAAACAGCACCAACACAGCATTACTAGGAGTCTGTATAGAAAGATTATGAAAATTCAATTGTGGTTTTCTCAAAATGTATGTTTTTTTTTCACTTTTTTTTGCCTGAGGCTTTTTTATTTCTGAACTGACTTCAAATTCTGAATATTTATTCCCCATAACGTGTTTTAATCATATGCATCTGTTTTCTCAGTTTTGTTCATGTTTTCAAAGAAAAATTTGGATATTTGGTGGAAAATTGAGAAATATACAGATTTGTCAACCCACACATTTCAAAAGTTTATGACAAATATTGTATGACATACAACCAAAAAACAAATGCATCATATTGAATACTCTACTCTGGGAGCCTTATGCTTTTGAAAATAGCTAATTTTCAAGACACAAAATCCTTCATGGTGGCATTGTAATGGCAACTGGACACCAAAAAAAAAAACAAATAAAAATTTCCCACTATTCTTCTAATTTGATCATGCTGAATTCAAATTGGAAGCCTAAAAAGTCCTTAGTTCAAACATTTAAAAAAAAAAAAATCACTTTCATTACTGCATTCCCAATTAACTATTTATTTTATGAAATTATTTGATAGTTTATATATCATTGTGAGATGGTATTTTTAATTTAGAACTGTGTTTGTAAAATTCGCCACTACTGTGGGGGAAATTTGCCAGCCACGATTTTGTAGATTCAAGACCTGCTCTATTCTACTTTCTACTGTAGGCCTACTCTTTGTAACCATAATGGATAAAACAAATAAGAATAGTTACAATGAGGGGGTTTAGAAAAAGCTATTGAAGCTGTAAAAAATGGCCCAACTTGTGGTGGGGCAGCCAAAAATTTGGTTGCCTCGGGGTGCATGTGTGTGGAGCTAATTGTAGCAGTAGCATGTTTAACATCTTTTGCATTTTTAATAGAAATAATTTTAAAAAACTAGAAATAAAAAAAAAATTTTTTTAAATCAATTAAAGAGAGCTTTACTGGTCTAAGTGGCAACCGTGACGAGTTTTCTTGATAATGGTGGCAAATTTTCCCGAACGATGGCAAAATTTCCCGACAAGAATCAAAACAGCAAAACTGTATTAAAACAGGAAAGTAGGGCGATTAAGCCATATTCATCATTTTGATTGGTTGTGTAGATTATGGTATTAATGGAAAGCTAAGCATATGTAGTGAAACAGGCAGACCTAGAATGGTAAAGTTACCTGACTCTTCTTGTCTTACAACTTTTGATCACAATAAGTGAATGAGAATTTGAGATACTACTTCTTGTTCACTTAAAAGCATGTTGTCACCTCAGGACTTCAATACATTGGCATGTTTTCTTACTTTCTTTGTATTTGAGATTGGATATGAATATATTAATGAAAAAAACTTTTATCGTATTTAAGGTTATGTAAATTATCTCTCGATTTCATATTGCACTTTGACTCTGTTTTAATGCAGAAAAAAATAAACTATTTACGTGTAGAAAAGTATGTTGTCTCATTCTTGCCTTTCATTTTTCTATTTTTGTTTTATCCCCATTCTTAAATGTTTATAACAATTTGTGTCATTTTGTTTATACATGTATTTTTCTCTTTTTAATATCAGCAGACACTATAACATGATTGTCTGTGTTTAGTCAACACTTTCACACCCCAGCCTCACAGAAAAATGTATACAGTATATTTCATTCCTAGGTTTATTGAAGCAAGATGCACTAGACATGACAAATAAAAAAAAGAAATTCATAAATAAAAAATGGTGCAACTGAAAGACATTTTTGTTGACAAAACATACCATAGCCAAGTTCTTAAGCATCTCCAGCTCATTTCAAATTTTTTTGTCTCTCTTGAATCCTCTTTCAACTCTCTTAAAAAACAAAAAAATGTATTTATTGTCTGAGGTGAAAATGTATTTATTGTTTGAGGTGAAAGAAGTAGCTTCCATGATAAATATCTCTCATGCCTGTCAGTAGTCAAAAAGTAACAATATATTGTATGTTTCCAAACATTTCCAAATATTTAAAATGTCCAGCCTGTAAAATGCCAAAAAAAACCTCTCAAATCCTTCTAAGAAAATTAAACCAAACTGCACAAAATGTTATGAGAAAACTTTTCATGAATGGGCAATTTGAGCAAATATCCTCTTCCCCTCCTACTGGGTTGTGTTTTTCACACACATAAAAAAAAAAATGAACAAATTGAAAAAATAAATTAATGAAGAGCACCAATAAAATTCATGCAATCCTTATATTTAATGTGTCTTGTCTTAAAAAATTATTTTTAAAAATTCCTCTCATAGGAATGATGCTGAGCTTCAGCCAAGATCATAAGATCAGTAAACCTTAATATTGGTGGACTATTGCAAAATTTAACATACAACTGAGATAGTAGGCCTACTGCAAACGATACAAAACTATAGGATACTCTACACCAATTTTATTATTTCAGCCTATTTTTTTTTTACACTTCCAGTTCACCGCAGAGAAAGAATAAGTTGGATGGAAAATTGTTGACACATAGATCTAATGCTTCCAAATATAAAACTGTTTGTAACAATTGATTAACATAAGTAGGCCCACTGATTTTTTTTTAATGCTATAATAGACACACAACTGGAAGGACAATTTCAACTAAATGTACCCTACAAATGCTATCACTAGAATATTCATGTCATATGTGACATTAAATAAAGTAAAACTCGCAAAACATGAAAAAAAATATTAAAAATAAAGATCAATTACACACAAAAATATTTGCAGAGGAGAAAAATATAAAGCTTTTCATTCCATCCTAAAACTTTAAAAAAGCTGAGAAAATAAGGTAGGTTCAGATAGCTATAGATTAAATCAAAAGATCCCACTGTCAGATAGCATGTGCCCTTGTCTGCTTTTACTAGATATGAGATATAATGCTTGATAACATTGGCAAATCAAAAATTGAACTTTTGTGAGCCTTAATTATCATGACACAAAATGTTATTTAATGCAAAGTAATATTCTTTTTCTCACTTCAAATAACTGAATTAATCACTGCTTTTTCTTCATAAATGGTTAGGATATGATAAAAATTAATCACAGATCTTTAGCCTTACAAAAACATTGTTTAACAGCAGTATATTTTGCCTCCACTGGATATCTGAAGTATTTTTTGCTGTTTTGGATGTATCTGAATTCTTGCTTTCTACTTTTTCCACTATGGTGACAGCAGAATTACTTAGATATGTGCATGACAGAATCTGTAAGGTCGGGAATAAAAACAAAAAGCTTTTTCTATCAATTTCTTGTCCAAAATTTAAGGCATTATACTTGTAACATAAATATTGTTTCATCATTTAATTTTTTACAATCATTCTGTTCCTTTCATATTCACCTCTAAATATATAAATATATTTGTATGTTTATTTTGTATACTTTGAGTCTATTATAGCCTTCCTGTTCAGATAGTCTCAACTTAGAAAATGTTATTTCATTTCGAACCATATATATCTATTATATTTAACTATGTAATTAATATTTCAAAAATGGTAACCTAGATCAAAGATAAAAATATGATTCCAAAATTACAAAAATCTATTTGAGGCTTCAAACATCAGTCAAAGTATCGATGAATTAAGAACAAAATTCTGAGCATAAATTTTCTTCTTCTCTTGTGGCATATCAAATTTAAGTTTTTACATATAATTATACATATATGATCTGTCAACATTTTTTTAAAAAATCAAGTCAGCAAAAATATCGGTGGCCATCAAATGTCTAGCTTCATTTAAAAAAAAAAAAAACTGACATCCTGAATAAAAGTTATTTCATATCCACTGCTAATTTTTTCCCACCTCATAATATATTCATGTGAGATTAAAAACTGATTTTTTTTCCAGGTTTTCACCTCGCAAAGTGATCACTAAATGTTGCACACACATGCTGGCATCTGAGTATGAGACTTTAGGATCTAGACTGGCTGTAGTGTCTGGCATCAAGCATCGCTCATTTCCGAAACTTAAAAAAAAAAAATGTTTGAAAGCTAACAAAAACAACGATAACAAACAACAACAAAAAGACTAAAGCTTGACGTGGTTGATCAAAATATGAGCTGTGTCAATGGATAATGCAAAATAAATTCTAGAAAAATGTCTGATGAATAGCATCTTTGGAATGAAGACTGTCATGGACAATTCAACGGTAATACAAAATATCCTGGAGGTCTTTAGCCTTTTGAACCTATTGATTCACTAAAGGGCATACTGGGAGGTCTCCATCATGAACGAGTAGAGAAAGCTTTATTTTCAGCTCTGAGATCTACATATGATCAGAAAACAAAGTTCATCCAAAGTTAACCAATAACATAGTTTTGCACGAACCCTGATGCTTGGGGGAAAATACCATTTGTGAGTCCAGGCCTCAAAGCGTTTAATAAGCAGGTGTTTCTCTGAGTTACAAGTTTCAATGATTATGTAAACACACAGAAGCCTTCTGCAGGGTAAATCTGAAAAAAAAAAAATCATCAAATTTCTATTATTTGGTACAAAGTCAACTGTCGCACCGGATGATTTCACATTATAGTTGTTTTTACCGTTTTGTACTATTTTCCGACTATGATACCAAAATTTTTATTTTTTCAGGTTAAAAAAGGCTAAATTGTCATTTTGTGAAAACAAAAAAAATTCAGTATTTTAGTCAGAAAATAGTTAAAACGACTGAAAACGGCCATGGATCTTTATCGCCCGGCGCGACTTCTGACTCATTTGCCCTGATTGCAAGACATTTACATTTTTTGCTGTTACTTTACTGAAATTTACAATCCACTCAGTGTTAAAAATTATGATCATTAAAAAATGTCAATGACAACCAGCTATGTTCTTCACTTTGATACATCATCACTAATACATTTGTTTAATGAAATGTTTCTTTGAAATATTTCTTCTGAGCAGCTACATGAGCTTCATAAAATATTATTTACTTTTTTTTCCTCCAGGGGAAACCTAATTAAATCTTAAATCTCAGCAAAAGGCCATCTAGCAAACAGTACCATATCAGTCGAAAAGTTAATTCAAAATTTGCCAACCTGCAGGTCCAAAATGTGTCACAAGGCAATTATGATCAGTTTGTAAATTTAAACCCCTCAATACCATGCGATGTCTCAGCAGCTGGTGCTTATAACAAATTTAAAATTGGCCCACAGCTTTTGAAAACTACAGATTTTATGCTTTTTTTTTTTCTAAACAAAATTGAATATTTTCAATCTTGCCTGTTTGTTGTAAATAAAGGGAAACTGTTGCTCTCAAGCCATTTAATTAACCATTAAAAATGCAGGGAGAGCACAGAAGTGACTGGCTGTTGAAATTAATTTTCTACTGCTCAGAAGAGCACAGTTAGCTAAGTAGATGACAACTGGTTGATGTAGAAAACAAATCATATAATTATGGCCCGAACAGGAAATGCACAATGATGTCCAAGAGACAAGATAAGCCCATAGCAATAGGAGCTCTGAGCAGGTGTAGTGAGCCGACCAACTAATTGACCATGCTCTTGTGCTTGTTAACAGTGCATGAAAAGCACTAACACAATACCATAACAATGACGGAGGATATACTGACACTTTGAACTTATGGCAAACTCCAAAACTTTTATTTATTACTTATTTCTTTTTACTTAACTTTAATGTTTATTGTTTATATCTATTCTTTCTTTCTTTTTTTTTCCCAAGACCTTTCAGAGATAACTACTTGCAGGAGATTGAAAGGCATATTCCTACAGTAACCGTGAGAACAATCACAGTTTCTCCAGACGTCGAAGATAGATGAAAATCTTACAAATGCTGATGGCATTGTCATAGCACTTTATGACTTTCCTTAAGCTTAATATTATGGTAACCCTAGTCTGTCTTTGTGTGTCATGGAGATAGTAATAATGTGAGACAATTTAATTTTTTTTTTTTAACCACTATCCTATCTATACTTCATGATGACTCATGATAAAATTAATATTTATGACCATTCAAAACACAAAGGAAATCCTCCATGGATATTAAACTCAAAGACTCTCCTGGTCTTTATCAAATCATTCAATCCAGCACAACAATAGCTTTGAATCTTTACGATATCAATAATGCAAGGATGGTAAAAGATCAAGTAAATTTGTCATACTGAAAAAAAATGGAGCAGCTGAACAACCATAATTTTTCAAACAAAAAAATTTTGGGAAAGTCAAGGCCCTAAAATAAAAAATTCAGGACTCCACATATGGCAGGTTTTAGGAAAACTGATTAATGGCAAAGCAATTCTGGATGAGCAATGGAATCTGTGTGCTAGAGAACACAGAACTCTGAAGTATTCCCATCTCCTGTGTTCATAAAAAAAATACCAAATAAACTGATAAAAAAAAGTGAGTATGATGGTCTAGTCACTAAAATTTCCTCATTTCATGTTTTCAAAAAATTTTCTTAAGTTGTTATGAGTAATTGTTGACTTATGTTGGTTGTCCATCAGAAGCCAACTGCGTGTCAGCGAAGGGAGCGTATGTGGCTCTGCAGCCCAAAGCTCTAAGCACACACACATCTGCAAGTGTCACAAATATGAGTTATTAGGGATATGGTCCTGTGCCTTTTCTTCTTGGCTGTGACTAGACATAATCATCTGTCCCTGTCAAAGGCAGCCATTGCCTTGGAGGTGAGATGCCTCCAGGATGCTCTGTTACTCACAGAGGCCTCTAACTCCCATGGTTTCAAGCTGCACCATCAGAAGTTGGTTTTAACTGTGTCCTTGTACTGCAATTTGGGTATCCCTCATCTCCATCAGCCTTCCTTGAGATCATCATACATGAGCTGTTTTGGAACATGGCAGCTGTCCATCCAGAAAACGAGCCCAGTACATCAAAGCTATACCTTCAATAATAGCAATTTAACTTATATATCACATGATAAGCCACTATCTCATACATCTTCTTTCACCTCTTTAATGAAAATGAAACAAGGTGTAAAATTATGATTTGACTGTCTCTATCAATTTACTCTCTATCATACAGCTATATTTTAATGTATATAGTCTATCATATTTGTATGCACAGGCCAGTCAACAGACTTGAGCCACAGGCATACATTAACTGTGATATGGAGAAAATGTGATTGTGAGAATAGTATCCAATTTAAAAATAGAGGCAATACTTTTTGCAATGCAATATCTACCTTTCAGCATTCTGATAATACATGTATATCATTGAAACAGAAATTTGTTAATCCAACCTCAGAGGTTTTAAGCAAGAACTGCACTTTATCATCATTCCCACCTTATCTCATTCAAACCCTGTTTGAACAATACCACTGTGAGCTTTAGAGCTTCTCATATAAAAAATGCATAAAAGATTAACCCTAATTTAACTAAGCAAAATTTCTCTACTGAGTCACTAAACATAGACTGATGATTGTGGCTCTATACCACAGATTTAGGGTGAATAACTGGACTCCATCTAACAAGAAAACTGATCAAGTGAAAGATAACATCTATCAAAACAGTAATTTACCAAAATATGAAACATGACAATGTAGACAATAAAGTATTTACCTTAATGTCTTACACTTTTATAAAATACAACATCCATGTGAAACTGACCAATTCCACTTTGTCCTCCTCTTATGATAATTTGCCCTAATCTTTAGAAGTGTGCGTGTGGGGGAGGGGGGGGATTACAAAGAAGGGAGGGGGGGGGGGAGGCAGCATTGTGGAGAGACTTTTTTTTAACCTTTTCCATCAAATTCAGCATGTAGAAATTAGAGGAAAAAAAAAGGCCTTTCTCAAGTGATTGCCATAGCAATGCCACTGTCTTGGATTTTGGCTTCTCAAAAATGGCTATCTTTGAAATTCTATTTCCTCCATTAAATATATGCAACTTAATCAAGCTTGAAGAGCATGTTGTTTGGCATAATATTTAAAAAGTTGCGTGTTTTTAAATTTTCATACGCAAAAGAAAATTTTTGAGAAATTTGTTAAAATGTCTTAGTGAAAAATTTCAAATAATATCACTATTATATTCGTAACAAAAAACCTATTTTTCTTCAAAACTTACCAACAGAACTGGCCACAGACATGTTTGTTTTGTTTTGTTGTGACAATGATGTATGTATGACAATGTGACAATGATGTATGTCAAACCTGCTTAGAATCGGTCCAGAAATAAAAAAGCAGGTAGCAAAATACTGACAGAAAACAGGGTTTTGAGAAAAACACATTTAAAGTTTTAAGGGAAAAATTGACATTACAAGTCTTTTATTTGGCTTTTAGCCCCCAAGTAGCCTTTTTTCACATACTAGCCTTCCCTCCATGATTTCTGTATCTTGTTGCCTTGTCCTGGCTTTCTTTCACATTTTTAAAAAAAATTTTGCTCCTCCCCCCATCCTTACAAGGGCTCCCTGAGAGTCACTTCTGGGTTCTTGTGACCTCCACATCTTTACCAAGAGTCTCGACCTTTATTAAGGCATATAGTCCACAACTATGCTCTGAAGCAACAGAAATAAATATTTTTTTTTCACCTCAGAGTGGTCATCCACAATGTCCATTTCTGGCACTGAGGCTCAAGTTTTTGCTAGAAGAGGTCACTGAGCTGTTTTATGCACCCTTTGCCTGTATATAATACAATAGTGATGATTCAACAATGCATGTGGCAACCAGAGGGAGCCAAATCCTGACTGATAGTAGGCAGGGACATCCATTGAATGACCATGGGTCAAACATGTTAGAATGGAGACATCCACTTTTTAATACCATTTTTATATTCAGATAAGGCAAGACTTTTAAAAACCGAAAATCAAATTTGTTTTTAGTAAAAACCATCTTTCAAGATGCCCTCCCCTCCTTCCCCCTAAAAAAGAAAATCAATGCTGATATTATTTTGCATAATTCTCATAACATGAAACAATTAAAGCAAAAACATAGATGCAAAATTAATTCAAACAGACAAGGTACGCCTGATTATCAAAATAATTATCTCCTCTCTACAACCCTTTTCCTCAAAGCTGATCAAGCAAAAGGAAAAAAAAACAAAACAATGAAAGCAAGATTTCTCAGCTAAGCTATAGCTTATCAGAGCAAATAGAAAAAATATGACTCCAAAATGTCAATTCCAAAGGCCACTTCGATAATTTACACTTTGAAAAATAAAAATTGATTCAGCACAGTCATGTGTTTGCAGCATCTTTGATGATCATCAAAGTAAATCGAGCTGAATTCAACTTCATTCTCACAAAGCTTTAATCTTTTATGAGTTGTTTCCCATTCCTAAACTATCAAGAGACAGATTCATTTGGAGGGAAGAGCACAGCATTGTTTGAAAGATAGTGACTCAATATACTGATCAGCTATTGGGCTACAGGGTCAAGAACATTGCTCATCTATACTATCTGAGATTAAGGTTGTTGCATTTTGTAGAACTGACACCATTGAGTTCTGACAACCATTTTGAGATGTTTTTTCTATTCATTTGAATTTGTATGACAGGCAGAACTAGGACAATAGTAAAGGTATTGAATATGGGCCTCAATTGCACTGAATGATTGGGTCCTCTTATGGACTTCTTAGGCAACATTATTCTTAAAAATAAGATGTTAAACCCTGAACAAAAAGTTCTATACAATGGCTCTCTAAGAATGAACAGTGAAATCATCCACTGGTGGACATATTTTGCTACAGAACTAGTTGAAAAGAAAACGTTTTTTTAGATTTTTTTCCTTCTTCACTCTGAGGAAAAATATTATAACATACAAGAATTTAAAAACTAATAAGATTTAAAAAAAAAAAAAAGGTTCTGGTTTAAGGTCATTTACTCTGAACCTTTTTCCGTATTAATATTGAAAATGTTCCCATATAACATGCCTTGGTATATTAATACGATCTTCCATCTTCTGCTGAATGAGGCCCTAGAAAACAGATAAACTGTCACTGCCAACTATAGTCTACTTATACGAGTAGAAAAAAACAACAACATATATATAAACATCTACTTCCAACAGCAATGGGTAATGAATGGACTATTTAGATCATCACTTATAACTGAAACCAAAAATCTTAATTTCAGGCAGAACAGACATGGAAATAGTAGCAATACTTCAGGTTTATGGTGGTGAGAACTAGTGTAATTAGTGTGATTTAGCACCAGCAAATTTCTGTAAATGCGAAGTCAACATACAGTAGAGTGAACAGAACAGTTCCCTTTCTTTCACAAAGCTTGCCCTGCAAGCTCAGAGTTGAGTGCTTACAAATTTCTTCACAGTGTGAACATAAATCATATGTGCAATTCTGCTGATCCACTTCACCTAAAACTGAGCTTCATTCTTGATCACTGAAGCATTTGCACTCAACAGCAAGAAACAGCACTGATCAGATGAAAAAACAGTCATGGGTCCAAACATTTTCAAGCACCTACTGGTACTGTAATATTCCATTTCTTTTGACCTCCTACTTTGCATACTTCCGTAACACTGCCAAGCCTACTTGGTTCATGGAAGACAAAAGGAAATACGTTGTACAGCTTTTCACACTCGACATCCATAAGTTCACTGTCAGCAATGTCAATATTGAGTTTGTGATTATAATTTGCCGTTTTACAAGTTGTCCTGATATCACCAAACTGTGTTGCCACTAGGATGCTAGCATATCGTGGAACAGGCATATTCCACCTCTCAAATTTTCTTCGTCTCAATGGAAAGATGTCAGATTTTTTATTGCATAGTGATGTTTTAGCACCCCAGGTTTGGGCCCAAACATAGTGGGTATTCTCATTAAAAAAAAAAATATCAAGATTGGGCCATTTGAATGGTCGGTTGCCTTGAGGCAAGGACTTCATGTAGAACTTCCACTGAACTTTTGGGGGTGAAAATAATTCAAATCCCTCAATGTTAGCTAATACATTTCTTATTTTTCTCCACTGAGATGCATTCATAATGATGTCTATATCATCATCCCAAGGAATCATGCCATGATGTCTTATGGCTCCCAGAATTGATCCAGAGATAAGAAAGTAGGTTAAATTGGCAGCTTCACAAGCCCGAGTGAAAACGTCCAGTGTAAAGTGTGCAATAGCCCGGTCATGCTCTGTCATCATGGGCTGGAATTTGAGCAGTTGACTTAGTTCAGCTTGTGCCTTAATATCAGACTTGGCCATCTTTTGCAACCACCAAGTTCGGTCATGAAATTCAGAAAATGTTTGTTTTGATGTGAATTTTGTCTTGATGTCATCAAAATTAACATCCAGCTTGATACGGCTTGGTTCAATAGGAGTCTCTTCAACAGGGAAATACTGCCAATCTAGGATGACCTGGAAAATTCAGGAAGTAAAATCATAAAAGTTAATCTCATCAGATATGAGATTATCAAATCATCAGAAACATAAACAAAATTTCTAAAGAAAAACATGGTTACATTGAACCCCATAATGTGGGAGGGTTCAATATATCCACTTTATAATCAAGTGAAATATTCCAAAAGACATGGGCAATTGTACTTAAAAATTAACCCGAGCGTAACCACAATTCATTTCACCCAATAGTATATAGCTTGTTAAAATTGCAGCAGTACTTCTTGTTCATAATCATGCTGTTCGCAAAATTCTTGTGTGTGATGTATATGGGCATGTGAATGTATGTTACATATATATTATGTTTCAAAAACTGTGAAAGTAATTTCCTTTTGTGAATAACTAAGCTTAATCACATCTTATTCTATCATATAGTAATTTTGTATTATTTATGAAACTCATAGATCTTTGATATCATATCCAGCTCTTTTGGTTGTAAATTCTCCTCTAAACGGTTAACCCTTCGATTCTCAATATTTTGTAATAGCTTGCTATAACAATGAAGAAAGACAAAATGAGAAGGAGGGTAAAGAATGACAAAGACTGAAGAAAGCTCACATCACTTGGATGGTTTTCTTGTTGTTGTTGCCTACCTTCAGCAAGAACCACGAGTTATGTTCCATCCATAAGCCAGGTATGGCAAAGAAGAGCAGGAAATTTCTCAAAGGTATGACCAGAAGCAACAGCAAGAGTATTAACACAATCCCTCTTAGCAATCTCCAGCAGTTGCCATTCACAGCAGAACGTCGCCACACAATCACACGCATCCTGTCTGCTACTGAGAAAGACACTGGGTTTCACCTGGAATTGAAAGCGACACATAATAAAGACCAGTTCAGATGGATCGGCTGTTTGTTTTCAGGTTAACACAAGATGAAATAGCATGTTCTCCATATATCAGAGAACTAGACGTGGCTTACAGGAAAGGTTTTAATTTTCAGGGCATAAGTGGCATAGGAGGGTGGTATGCGTGCTTCATAAAGTCAGCACATGGGATGATCAATGCAGATGAACAAAGAGCACTCAATCTCATCTGAATATTCAAAGGAAGTCCAGCTAGAAACATACACAGTTTGATGAGCACATGCTCATGTGCAAATCTTTCTCAGCAGCTATTACTTTCTTCTCTCCACTCTCAGGCCAAGTAACAACCTCTACATATTATACACAGCATACAACAAACTAAACTACATTTACCTTCCTGATACTGTTCAGTCTTGACAGATATGACCTCCAGATCCTGTCTGAAGGAAAAACAAAGCATCAAGCTTATCATAAGTTGGTTTCTTTTTCTTTACCCTCATCGATTGACTGATTGTGCACAATGGAAAAATTAAATGTACAATTGTAGATTTCTTACAAATATCAGTATAAGATAATATGATTGGATATTTCAGATTTCTGTAATGTGTCTTTTCTGCATTCAGGAAATGGAAAGTTAAAACCTGGTATTATTTACAATTCTTGAACAAGGATTTTTTGTGTTTTTCATTGAAAGGAATTAACTTGCTTAATTTTTTTTTTTTATCAAAGGCCTCTAACATCACTTTGCTTTATTTTACATATTATTTCAATAGTGATTTTGGAAATACATCTCCAAACTTTAGTTTTTTTCTCGTACTGTGTATGGCCCCAAACATTTTTTTTTCCTTGTACTGGTATAGCCTCAAACGTTAGTTGTTTTTTTTCTGGTATAGCAAATTAGTGAAACTATGAAGTCTGACAGCATTAGATCTATATTTTTATATTGTGGACCAGACCATGTGAATTGATTAACACATGTCAGAAATAATTTAACAGTAACTTTTAATACTATAAAACAGCGGTTGGCTCAGTTTTCAGTGTAGCTGTGTTCAATACTTGTTGAAAAAAAATCCCACAGTGGAGAAGTTGGGATCTCTGCAAGATTTGGCTTTATAAATGTGATCTACACTGAATACTCACAAAACATAAAAACTGAATCTGCCTGCGACACTGTCACAAATTTAATAAGCAATATCTAGGTGTGGAAAAGGAGCAGATATTATAATGCGGACGGTATGTCTTCAATATAACCTCAAACGTAAGCGCGTTGCTCTTAAACTGCAGGAAGGCTCCTCTGATTGACAATAACGTCTCACATAACCAGGACAGATATAATCACCCGCGAAGGGGGGGGGGGGGATTCAAAAGGCTTATACATGTATCAGTAGTTCCCAACGTTTTTGCACTCGCAACTCCTTATCCAAAAACTCAAGACCTATGCGATCCCCTACTATTAGTAGTTTCATTTACATTTTACTTCGTGATGCAGAGGGAAAGAAACATGTGAGCAAAACAAAACAAAAAATTATTCAAGAATCCTGTAATTATTTATCAGTAAACTAAATCACAACATTGGTCCAACCGTCACAGAGAGAACACAATTATTCTGACAATAATATCAACATAGGCTTTAACAGCTATTCAGCCAAGTTAGTGGGATTTTATCCCAATCCACTTCTAGCAAGGCTACTCGACCCCCCTGCCAAGACTTCCCGACCTCCAAGGGGATCGCGACCCACCGGTTGGGAACCCCTGGTCTATCGACTGTAACCGTCGACCAGGACCCACCCAATATCTGTCTTTCGTGATCACGACCAGGCGTCATAATGGGCACGCGAATGGGACCCGAGATGAAAAAGTGGGGAAGAGAGGCGAAAGGAGAGGGAGAGAAATCCCCTTGGGGACACAGTCGATCCGTCATCCACTTATGCGAAAGCAAGATCGGGGTACCTTTCGCTGAGCGTCACCAAATCGCGGAACGGCAGAGAAGGATGAGAAGTTTGGAGACACAGGAAAAGGGGTGTATGCGTATGAAAAAGGGAGATAAAGAGAGAGATGGTATTGGTAGGATGTCAACTGGGGGCGGGGGATTGGGGGGGGGGGGGGTTAAGGCGTCAAGGAATGGTGCAGGAGGGGGTGGAATATGAACATGATGTGGTTTGGTGTGAGAACTGGCAGGAGGTCGAAAATATGATGGAGAGAAGAAACAAAAACTTAAAAGATCACAGACAGACATCACAGAGAGACAGACAATAGACAGATTTCAAAAGAAAATGATAGAGCATGGACTAAACGCAATGGGGACACAAAAATAATGACAATTAAACGTACAAAATTAATAAGAGACAGGATTTGTGTGTTACGAGTGGAGCGTATTTTTTTCCTCGACAACACAAAAATTATGGTTCCAAACCAGGATCCGCCAATAAAGGCCACCCACTTGGAAAATACCCTGCCAGCCAGCACAGCTCCAGTACGAGGACTCGACAGCACGCGGCAAAATAAGATCTCTTCAACACAAAGCGGCTACACATGACAATAGCATCTGCGAACGAAGTGGCTCAACAGCTGCCAGTCCGCAGCACAACCTGAGTTTGTTCACATCGTGTGAGTTCATCTAGATTTATATCTACATCTAGTTACTGCTGACATTTTTTTCTTCTTTTTCTTCACGGCCAACACGAGATATTACACAAAGATTGACAACATTGATTGTTATTGATTGACATCCAACTACAGTGAATCTGAAACATCTGCAAAACTGCAAACAATGGAAACTTTACTGTTCTCTGAATTGCACCCATCCCCATCACCTTCCCGGGAATAAAACATTGCAGATCAGTAAAAAGACACAGAAAATGAAAACCAGACATGGATGGTGGACAGAACAAAGAGAGAAGCATTTTAAAGAAAGAAGTATAATAAGGTATAGGGTCGGGAGCATTTGAATGTACCACAATGCAGTGAGCATTCTTTTGAAAAAGTAAAGCGTCTCATCCACTCCCTTTATTTTCAGTTCTCTGTCTCCAATGCATTACCTCAAATCGTTGCCAGGTAACCGTAACTCATCAATGTTTGCACATTGGCTGAAAATAGAACAACTGGAGCAGAAAAAAAAAGGTGACCAAAAATCGAACCAGGAATTATTCTAATGTGTGTACATGTATCTGTGTTTATGTGTGGCCTTTTTTGTTGTAGTTGTTATTTTTTCATGCCGCTATAAAGAGCGGTGTTACTCTACTTCCTACCCAAACGCCTTATGGAGAGCAATTCATAGCCACAACTGATTCGCATATAAGACATACAAATTCATTTTCAACACACACCCACTGACAGAGGGATGAAGGGAAGGAGAAAGAATGGGGATTGGTTGGGGGGGGGGGGAGGAGATGGGGAGGGGGGGGGAATATTTCAAAAGTATCTGGAAAGCGACAGTTTCAAAATTAGGATGACTGTCGTTCCAGAAAATACGCTGGCTTAAAATAATTAGCCAAGATCGTTCTAAGTAGATGATTCGGTAATATAAAAACACGCCGTTCATCTTTTAACGACATGAATTTATTATGACAACTTGGATCCAATGAAGTTTAGTACAATCTTGCCCTCTTTGTGAATTCTTGAGACCGTAGCTCGAGATAACCTCCACCAGGAGGTTGAAAGACGTATATAGAACGAGACTGAATAGAAATTTCGGATTAACTCTCGTGTGTGTACTATTCTGTTGCTATTACAGGATTTCCACGATAACCTTTGAAATACAAAAGTTTCGGTATATACAGGCTAGTAGGATCAGCGTCTTCCATGCCATAATATTCTCTGGGTCAAATTTTAGTCGATACACAATTATCCAGTCCCAAAAATCGGTTCGGGGTTAAAGTAGCTGTAGGGCAGTGAAAAGAATCAATTCTGTCACAGACAACGTCAGGAATAGCTACGTTTTGGAGACGGTAGATATCTCATTAAGAGCCTTGGATGGAATCGGAACTATCGATATGCTATATCGACTATTAGAGCTGAAAATTGGTCAGAACTGATCCACGCTGTCTATGCATTAAGATCGGTCCATGGCTGAGGTGAATATACTCACAAAACGATACTGCTTTTGTACCTCAATCGATGGCCACATCAACAAAAGAAAATAAAGAGTTTTTGAAAAAGAACGAAAGAAAGAAATTTAATAAAATCCCTCAACGTTTAATGTGCCATCACCACTGCAAACATTCCCCGCAAACAAACAAAACATGGCCAGCTGGTCATAGTTCAAGCAATAAATCCTAATTAAAAAAGACTCTCTCTGCCATAACAATGGCAACGGGCTGCCCAGATATAACTTCAATATAACAAAATGTTGACTACAGGGGAGATTGTGTTGAACGATATTATTATGCGAGATTGTATGAGCACGTGTAAGTGAGTGGATGAATGTGAATGTGTATGGTGCATGAAAGAGCCACAGATAAAAGAGCGAAAGAATAGTCGAATGGCAGTACTGGCAGAATGTAAAAAGACATACAGATAAGCGAAGTGGGCAATGAGGAAGTCGGGGGGAAAGGAGGTTCCATGGTCCCATATTCTGAAAACATTCTAAGAGATAGGGAAGAGGACGAGGGGGAGAGAAAGGGATATCGACAGAATGAAACATTCGCCTTATTACTGCAGGCACCGCCCTGGACGTTATACTGTTATGTCTGTGGGCACCGCTTCTCCTTCCTCCTTTCGTTCTACAAACGTCGTGGCTGCGAGCCAGTTGTAACAAGTGTAAAAAGACAAGTCGATATTCGCGATAGGTATGATCCGCGCGGTTGGAGGGTACCAAAGATCCCGATGAGGCCACGAAGATGAAAGGCCGGGGGGGGGGGGGGGGGAGGGGAGGGAATTCCCTTGATTTGATTCCAGTGGTGATGCATTAGGTCAGGGGTATTCAAACACCTTTCAAACAGGGCCAGATATGGTGAGGTGAACATAATAAATGTGTGCCCGACCATTCAGTCTGATATTATTGGAACCACTAACATTAAATGCTAATGTAATGTTTATTACAAATGGCATGCTTTTTTATTTCACACTGAACTAAATAGAAATAAATCTAAACACGTTTCTATCAAAAATCGTTCTTTCTTTCATAATTGAAGACTATATAAAATGAAGATATAGTCTAACTGAAAGAAAAAAACACAACTTTGGGGAAGATTAGGACAGAGGGAGGTTGTGGTAGAAAGAAAAAGGGGCCCATGCATGAGCGATGATGGACTATACATTCAGGTGACCGTGGTCGTTGTCACGAACTCTTGAATGTGAGGGGTGTCAGTCGTGACGTTTTGTAAGTGGTGATCAGGCGGTGAATGCGGATGAGACGTACACAGTAATGTAGAAATAAGAACAGGAATCCTCGACGTCGAAATGATGCAGAATTTATTGCAGATGCTTGGTAACAATACAAACTTCA
>JBCEWB010136151.1:0-11069 GCA_039654565.1 Peronia peronii | reverse complement strand
TGGAGATAAAATGGGGGGGGGGGAGACGTAAGTGTAGGCGATGAAAATTAGAGAAAATGGAGTGAAGGAAGAAAGAGGGTCCGGAAAAGAAAAGAGAGGCTGGAAAAATTGGAATTAAAATATGACGATTAATCGGCAAATGAAGAAAACAGAAGAATAGCTCTTACCAAATGAAAAAAAGAAAATGAAAGCGAAGATTGATAAGTAGCGTGCAGAGAAAAGAAAGTTTACAAAATATAGGTTACACTGGTATACATATCAATGTACAAACAGAGGGAGGGTTTACTGACACAGGACTAGCGTTCCTCTTGACACAGACAGTGTTCTGTCTCATAGCTGTTCCTATGCCAGATTCCCATATTCTTTTGGCTGGTGTTATTATTAACACCTGGATCTCAACAATGACAATGCCGTCTCCACACACAGTCGTAAGTTGACAAATTCTCAGGAAAGTGTGATTTCCTCTGTAAGACATGCACATACACAGGAGCGGAAGGGATTTATTAACAATACAGCACCAGCGTTCATCCTGATATGGTGCTCTGCTATCATGGCCTGGGTCTCAGCCCTATACTCTTTTGCTTGGTGTATCTCACTAGTGTCTATTCCGCCTTCACATAAATTTTTGGGCGCCTGTTTACAAACTTATTCCAAAGTGCGATCATTTCTGTGAAACTGTATAACAAAGGTTTATTATCATTAATCTTTAGTTCAATTACAGCGCCATTACCGACACGAGCTGCTACAATTACATCCTTGTTACAGCTGGCATTTAAATCCCGTTCCATTCAGATCGGCCATGGCTGCAGGGCTGAGAGAGATTTGTACAGTGCCACTAGACCTATACAGGTTATTGACGTTCTCCTACGGTTACCATCGTCTGACACAGACAGATGTAGATTCTGCGATAAATACTTTTGTAATAATGAGATTCCCTCCTATTTTTCCCCCTTATTTCCCTCTTCTTTTTTCTCCATCTTTTCATTCTTCCCATCTCTTCTTCTTTTTCCCCCATTCCACCCCCCCCCCTATAACTCCTCATCTCCTTCCTCCTTCTTCTCCTCCTTTCTCCTATCATTCCTTCTTTATTTGTCTCTCACTTTTCTCTCCCCTCCCCCCCCCCTCTCTCTCCCTCTCTCGTTCTTCCCTTCTACTTGCCTCGTCTTGTCCCGTCTTCTTATTTCCTCCACAGATCTGTCTCTCTTCATTGCCCTTTATTCCTTTTCCTATTGCATACTCTACTCATACTCCCCCCCCCCCCCCACCTCCCCTATGTCTTTTCTCTGTTTTTTCGTTTTTTTTTTTCGTCAAGAGTACAACCTTCCTGACAGTCACAACACTTAGTGCCATCGACATTGGAGGAGAATTTAGAATGGTTTTATCCGTTCCTTTCACTCATTCCTTTTTTAATACTCATTTATATGTTTCAACGTCTCTGCGCTTTTCATGCCCCATCAGATAAGCAGTTGCGGATTTTTTTTATTTGTTTATTATTTCTATTATTATTATTGTTGTTGTTGTTTTCTTTTTTTCTTTTTTTTTTGCTATTGTTATTATTGTTGTTGTGACTGTTATTGCTAGAGCTATTGTTACTATTGTTTTTTCTCGATGTACGAACGTAATGCCAGCATCTGATTATAAAACTATAGTGCATCATACTTAAATCGTTTATTTGACTGACTGTTTGTTTCTTTGTTTGTTTCTTCTTGACTTTTAAAGAACTGATTGATACGTCTATTTATATTCCAGCCACCAAGGATCAAGGAAACAGCAATCTGTGAAATGTACGGGTACTCGTGCACACATGAATGTGTCTATTTGAGGAGCCATAACCATTCGTCGAGCCTCATGTCGAACTGTCTGGGATATCCTTTATCTAATTCCCAGATGGCCGGCAATTGCAGTTACCGTTTCCAGGTCCATCCCAATATCCAAGCAACGGAGATGCTTAATCTTTATATTTCAATGCATTATCGTTAATATAATGGCTTAACCTATAGTTTTGCAAGGGGCCCAGAACTATCAACACACTTTTTCAAACCACATAGTCCAATTATCTTTCCATGATATCGATCCAGTGCATCATTCAACATTTAAAAAAAAAAAAGACTGCATTTTGCTCATTATAGCCTACATCGAAAAAGGGATCACAAAATAATGTCCTAAATGGTTTAATTTTCAAAACACCGTTTTGTGTTAAAAGGCGTTTCGTGAAAGAACGTGACGATGTCTGTATAGAAACAGAGAGCGCAGATCTCTCAAAGATATCTTAGCTCATTCGGACAACAAAGACTACAAATAATAACAGTACTGTATGTATGGCGAGTCCCCAGGGTTGTCCTTTGGCAAAGAGATATGTCATTGTTTATAAACCTGTCCAGGAATGTGGGAGGAGATTGAGTGAAACAGCACAAGTAATTAGCCAATTATAATGTCTAGACTGCTACTTTTATTGTTTTTACCAACCTATTGTTCACCGCCCCTGGTATTTGCTTATTCCGTCATTCATGCCAGTTACTCGTATTGGTGTTGGTATTTTCTTTGCTACAACCACTGAATTGTTAGGGATGTACATTATATATTACAACATATCATTCTCTGGACAATTGTCGACTTTTCGTTTTTTTTTTTTTTTCATGGTTGTGATTTGTCTTTCATATTGTTCTTGTATATTACAGTAGAAAAGAGAGTTGGTCTAGATGTCACTCCTGCGATGCAGGAAGGATCAAGCAAGCATTGAAACGTTTTTCAGCCAGCTAAGTTACTTCCCTTTGGCAAGTACACGAAATCACGAAAAGAAAACATTTTCGTCATGAAGTGAATTTTTCAGAATTTTTTGTTATTCAAGTTTCAGATAGCAAGAAAATGCGTTGTTTTCCTTTTTCAGAGTGCTTTTGTTAGACCTCGTGTACCTGCAAAGGGAAGTAATTTGGTTGACGCTCAAAATGGTTCATTGTTTTTATTACTGTTTGTTTTTATTTTATAGTCACGTGTGTGTATGTGTCTGTGTATGTCTGTGTGTGCGTGTGTGTGTGTGTTTTCTGGAACTGGGATGAAGGTAAAGGAGGGATATGGCTGGAGATAGGGTGGGAAAGAAATGAAAGATGGGAGATGTGACATCCTGGCAGGAAGTAGTTCTGATCGAAGAAGAAGAAAAAAATAATGATTACCATTATCATCTGAAATGTCAAACTCCGTCCTGTGTCATTCACTCACTATGTCGGGCAAGGCAAGATAATGGCTTCAGCTCTATACTACCAGTCAGTAACGTCGCGGGTGGATTAAGAAGCGTGTATGGCGCACTGTCAACTTCCTGAATAGATTCTTTCCTTTAATTATTGTTTCTGTTCCTATTTTGTCTCGTTTCATCTGCACATTTATGTTGACTATTCTCTTTTTCAGCAAGTAAAAGTATTTCGTTGTGGGTCTGACTGTTTGTTATGTTGTTATTCCTGTTGTTCTTGCTATTGTCTGTTGTTGCTAGCGCTGTTATTGTCTTTCTTCCTCCTCATCTTCATCTTCATCATCATCATAGTCATTACCATCATTTTACGCAAAATGTCTTAAAATTAAGACGGCTGTCCACCGGCAACTAATCAAATACACCAAAAAAAGTTGAAAAACAATATGAAGAATTTAGAATTGGGTATACATCATCATTATCATCATCATCATCATCATCATCATTGTATCGAAATGTCCTAACATTCAAACAAGTTTCAAAACGTCTTAGAATCATCACCATCATCATCATCTTCTTCTGTCATTTTATTCTTCGTCCAGCTCCTCTTTTTTTTTATTATTGTCGTCACCATTCTCTTTCTTCTCTTTCCTGCTATCTTTGTGGCTTTGAAAATATAAAAAGCAAGTAACAGCCTTTCGCTGAAACACAAAATAAACGTCCGCAAAATTTCACCGTTTCTCTGTTGGGTTTCACTTTTTCCCTTCATCTCAACGATTAGAAGCAAAAACATATTTGTTAAATTTGCAATTTTCTCTCTATCGATCGAGCCGGGACTAGAACTTCTTAATCTTACGAGGATTGAACTTCTTCATTTCTTTGATGACTGCAGTATTGATTTGACACTCGTTAAGACCCATTCTGTCTCGTTCCCTGGGGGTTTTTGACTTGTCTTTAAAGTGACAGAAAATATTACTGAGGATTATTTACTCGCAGGGTTCTTTGTTGAGTTACCTTTTTTGCTATTATAAAAGCATATTCATTTTTCATTTTGAAAAACATTATTCATGCCTGTTTTGTTTGCTTATTGTCGTTTCGATTTATGTAAGAAAAGAAATGATAGAGAGAAAAAAAGCACAGGGGTTTAGAGAGGGGGGGGGGGAGAGAAGGACTATCAAGAAGACAGATCGAGAGAGCGAGCGAGAGAGACAAGCAGAGAGAGAGAGGGGGGAAAAGAAAATGAGGTTAAAGAAAGACGAAAAGAAGATGGTTCAATCGAAGGAAAGAGTACAAAATGGCCAAAGAAAAAAAAAAACTAAATGCATTACAGGAACAAACGTTATATAAATAAACAACACATAAGAAACTCTAAAGGAAACAGTCTTCAGAAAAACAAAATGTACATGTACATCTATTTAGATAGATAGTTAGAGAGAGGGAGAGAGAGAAAGAGCCCTTGGTTACGACCACAAGAGTTAGTGACATAATCCGTTCGTCCTATTTAATCCGTATTAAGATACCAACACCGATTCTCCAGTCTATTCTAAGACATCCAAGGCTGTGGAAAAAAAAAAACTTTAACTAACAGCCAAAACAAGAAAAAAGACTGTCGTAACCCGGATATTGTAGTTGTTCCCTTCAGGAATCTGTGGAGACGAACAGTCCAGGGCCTGACACGCTTCCCAAAGTCTAATAATTGACCTGAGCATCCAAGATATAAGAGGTTAACCCCGTGTCATAGGGCGTGACAGCTTTTCAAGCCTTAGCAAAACACAAATGTTCGAATATCCACGGGCTTAGACCTTCGGACAATGGATGGGGAAGATTTGTCTGCCTGTTACCGGATGGCCTGCTGGGATGCTTGGGCAGAGTGGGCAATAGTGGACACTACTTTGTTATGGAGATTCGGAGTCCGGACAAGTGGCGGATTTGGGAACAAATTATACCGCCCTGAGATATTATCAGCTATCCTTTACACGGATCTATAGTAAAAAGTGTGATGATCTAGAAAGAGATATGGAACCTTGTAAAGAGTTTAGATATTTAACTCTATAGGATCCGGAACAGCTTTGAAACCAAGTGGCAACATTGACTTAAGACATACGCTGTTGTTAAATTTCAATAATCTTACAAAGCTATGAGATTACTAATGTGCTGACTAAGCATAAGTTTGTCTTAAAAGGCTTCAGTCCTTTCAATCATTCCGACCTGTGTTTATTATCAAATATATCAGTCTGGATTGTGGAGGCTTTGACTTCTACATCATCCAGATTATGATTAGTCATGTCAATACACCCAGTCTAGGAATCCACAAAGAAAGAGACTAACGATCAGGTCAAAGGACGTCAAAGAACTCGTGGAGGAGATGCTCGGACGATGACACAATGAGGAGGAGCAGTTACTCGTACGGGATTTTTTTTTTTTTTCTTTTTAATGATTTCATTCAGGAGGGAATTTATATGTGGTCTATATTCTGAGAAGAATGACAACCGCGATAATATCGACGACGATGATAATATTGAAGATGACCATGGCAAGTCTCATGATGGCACGACGACAATAATGATGAAGGTAATGATGATGATGAACCTAACGAACAACGAAATGAGTTCGAAAATTTGCATACTTATTGTTTGCCATATCAATATAAATTAGCCACAATATAGCCGTAATCGTGCTGATGTGCCGTTAAATCCTAACCCAAACGCAAACAAACTATCAATTTAAACATTAGGTTAGCTGCCGATTGACAGACCACATTTTGAAATTCAAGATATTTCTATAAATAATAATGATGATGATGATGATGATGATGATGATGATGATGATGATGATGTTGCCCCGACGAAGAACCAAGCGGGCTCGAAAATTTGGCAGAGGGTTAACATCAATATTAGATCTAAGTTCTTTGTATATGTTATTTGCTTTTTTTAAAAATTGCTTTTAGTTTTAGGTTGGACAGTCGTGTTAAATTTTGTAAAATGATGATGATGATGATAATGATATCGATAGCGACACGCCTTTGCAATTTGTGAGTTGATATCACAAACAGCCAGAATTTCATGATGAACTCTATTACTGTAACTTTGCATAAACTTCTCTTCAAACGTGTGCCCTACAAATGGTTTATTCCTATTAATTATATCCAATTTTCTTACACCCAAATTTTCTACTAAAACATACTTTATTTTGTTGTTGTTGTTAAATCAACTTTCGTCTGGCTCAAAATCTCAGGTCGCTTGTCCAGAAGACTGGTGGAAACTCCAGATCGGCAGCAGTTGAAAATAATGAGGGCAGTTCACAAGAGATAACACGACAATACATCAGCCGAAAATGAACTAAATGGAAGATTGCACACGAAATGAGCAGGCACACAACGAAACAACAGAGACAGGGAGAATGAGAAAGAGAGAGAAAAAAGTGAAGTTCACCGTGTCAAGAACACCCAGAGTGAACGAACGCCCATGTGGTGCGCATCGGTGCGGCCATCTCGCTTTCCCGCACGCACGGCTGGGGGTTCCGTGTGCGCGAGACGCGCAACTCCGCAACTCACGGGTGGCTCAACATGGGACAGTCATGTAAACGGCCTTTCTTACTTTCTTTCTTTCTTTCTATTTTCCTTTTCTTTCTTTTTCCTTTCTTTCTTTCTATCTTTCTTACTTTCAATCTTTTTTCTTACTTTCTTTCTTGCATTCTTTCTTTCTTTCTTTCGGTCTTTTTTTCTCACTTAATTGCTGTTAGTTGCTTGTATTTTTTTTTCTTGTTTCAGTTTTAAATCACACCACGGCTTGAGCGCTTTCTGCCTGTCTATCTTTCTGTCTATCTCTCTTTCTATCTCTTTGTTTTTATCACATGCTAGCGTTAATTGTTGCTCGTTGTTGCTTTGGTTTTGTTTTATTTTAAGCATACCAAGGCATAAGTGCTCATTGCACCTGGCAGAGAGACAGAAAGAGAGAGAAAGAGAAAGAGAGAGAGAGAGAAAGAGAGCGAAAGAGAGAGAGGGCGAAGAGAGAGAGGGGTGAATAATTCCTAATGAGGCGGCCAACAACAAGTTTTATCTTTATTCTCTCTGTAACTGTCTGTTTCTTTGCCCATCTTTTTGCTAAGACAGCCAACCCTTAACAGCTGACGTAGAAGTGAGGAGCGTTCAATATCTTGATGAGCACGAATTTCCCCTCAGAGTGTGCTCACTCCGATGTGCAAACTGTATTTGGATTCCACTAGAGAGGCACACAGCTTGCTTGACAAGGCTAGGTCACCGTTTCAGATGCATGGAGAAAGTGAATTTTTCTGTCAGTCCCAGAGGTACACATTATAATATTTTATTTTAATCTTTTCCTTTTCCTCCTCTCCCCCCTTCCCTCGTTCTCTTCTCTCTCTCTCTCTCTCTCACTCTCTCTCTCTCTTTCTCGACCCAGTATAACCGAAGACTTTGCATTGTATGCGCTGCTAAAATTAAGATTCAAACTCAAACTCTTTCTGTCTTCTTTTTTTGTTTCTTTCACTCTTCCTTTATTTCATTCTATCTTTCCTTCTCTCTTTCCCTCTGTCCGTCTTCCTTCCTTCCTTATGTTATTTCTTTCCGTCTTTCTATTTAATTTCTTATTCCTCTCTCCCTCTCACTCTCCGTCTGTTGTTCTCTTCCAGATTCTCTTCCCCATTCCTGCCTCCTTCCCGACCCCTTGATTCGACAAAGTTAGATCGAACAACCCCAAGCGACACCTGACAGTTCCTCTGTCTCTTCCCTTTCTGCGATCTTTAATTCCCTTTAGTTGGCAGGAGTTTAATCTGCCAACCTCTGTACATTTATTGGTAGTGTCTGTTTGTTCGGTACAGTGGCACCCATTGGTAAACTGAGATATGTAGATGCTGAAAACAGAATGGCTTAAGATCAGTTATTCCTGCACTAAAATTACCAGGTCAAGTCGTAAATAATGGAATAATTGGACGTCTTTTTCCAATAGGGCAAAGTTAAAGGTGGTAACCAGTGCACCTGAATTCTCAAAACAAAAGCAAACATCTACACCCACATACACGCAAAAGATACCCAGATCGGAAAAGGGTCACAAATAGTAGAAGTCTGAATTGTTCACGATTTTGTCCATGAAAAGTAACTTAGTAAAGGATACTTTACTTTCTATTTCGTTTTCAAACCTATTTGGGTTATCAGAAACCGCTTGAATAATAGTGATATAACAGCTTCTTTCCTGAAGTGTGTTAGTTTAGGCTAGTGGGTGGTATGCAATAAATATTAAAATAACTACAATGCTTTCATAACAGAGGTCCAATAAATGTGAAGTTGAAGATCTCTAAACATAAAGCAGGCTACCTCTGTCACAGCTCACACATTCTGAACCAAAGACGATAGAGCCCGAATAAAGAAAACCCAAGATAAAGAGACAAAATTGTAATCATAAGCATCCAAATACTATAAAATATCAAATAATGGTAACAAAATTATGTCTTGCAACCAATAAAAGTGAGTCGTGTGTATATCAAGCTTCCATCAAACTGAGTTATTATTATCATGTAAACTCTTGATTCATACACTTTCATGCGTTGAAAAAAAAAAAAAACCAGTTTTGAACAAGCTTGACCGTGGCTAGAGATATTCCAAATTCAAGAGACAGTCCCTCAGCATCGGCTAAAATCAGGAGAAAAAAAAATAGTTTGGTACAAAAAGCTAAATAGATCTAGTCGCCTCAATCCTGATGCATATTAATAATCTGCCCATAACAGCAATATCTTCTTATTCAGAGATGAACATTATTTCAATGTTTGCAATATAAAAACATCCACACCAAACCTTCTTCATCACATTCAACCTCCTATTTCTCTGTTATAGTCCAACGATCTACGGCTCGTTCTGAGAGGCCACGAGACACGTGAACTATAAAATCTTTAAGAGATAAATTCTCTGAAAACGCTTTGAAGTACTTTTCATACTGGGGTCTTTAATTATTGCCATCGATATTTGAAAAGAATGACCCCTTTGCACTTCTTGGACTAAAGTACAAGACGTTTTACGTTTGTTTTCTTTCTGCAGATTGAGACTCCTAGGAAAGCGTGTTTTCTTTTTGCTAATAGAAGAGAACGTTATTCTGCTGAAGGCTTTTGTTTAATTGGCGACGAATCCTAGATTTGTTAAACATTTATTTCACCTGAATACATGGAGACGAAGGTAGGTGAGTGAGTAAGCCGATTTGAGAAGGCAGCGGATATTAAAAGAACACGTGCACTAAAGGTGAGCACGTAAAAAGGGGATGGATTTATGCATCTTGCACTCACCCCTCTTGGTTTTAATGAGCTCATTTATGGATCTGAAGGACGGGACAATGGAAGACCTTCTAGAAACGAGGTTGATGAGGACAGGGGAGGCGATGGGGTAAGATTGGGGTAATGAAAGAGATAAGGAAATTGTTAAAAAAAAAAAAAAAAAAAAGGAATAATAAAAAATAAAAAATAGGGCAGACAGTAGAAAGATACTGGAGAGACAGAAAGAACGGAAGAAAAAGAAGAGAAAAAAACGATAAACTTGTATTCTTTTGTATTTCCTCTTTCTCTCTCTATTATCCACCAGTCTCTATCTGACCCCCCCCCCCTTCTCTCTCTCTCTCTCTCTCTCTCTCTCATTGTCTCAATCTCTATTATCCACCAATCAGCTTGTAATTGTCTCCTCATATTCGGCTGCATCTTTAATCCTTATCTTATCCTGACGACTCAAAGTCAATGACGGATGATTCCTGCACTTTATCAAAACTACTTTAATTAATGCAACCTCGTATCAAAATGTCTATCAGACTCACTCAGGGGCGACAAAAACACACACACACAGCGAGATGTCTGTCCCTAATTGACCAAATCATTGATGGGACAAGACAGAGGAAAGGAGAGCGAGAGTGAATGGAAAAAAGTCAATACACGACTCATATGGGAAGGGAATGAGCAAACAAAAATGTGTGTGTGTGTGTGTGTATGTGTGTGTGTGCATGGGTGAAGGAGACAGACAGACAGACAGATGGAGAATTGAACAAAATGAAAAGAGTCAACGAATGATCGAGGGAGGCCAGATAGATGGAGGAGAGAGCGACAGAGCGCGAGAGTAAAAGCGAGTGCAAGGGATGCAGGAGCAAAAGAAAGAACGAAGGATGCCAGAATAGTAGTGAGAGCGAGGGATAGGCGAACAAAACAAAAGAGAGAGAGAGAGTCCGTATACCATACGGTTTGAATTGCGGTACACGGGGAGATGAAAGAGAAGCGAAAGAGACAGAGGGAGAGAGAGAAAAAGAGAGTAAGAGAGAAACAACGATGGAAAAGCTAAGCAGATGCTGCTTTCCACGTCATGAGATCTTCGTCCATCAAGAGAGGAAGAGGCGACCTCCAGACACACCTTTGCAAAAGGCCAGGCGACATTGCGCTAGCTGCAAATTTACTTTTAATAAGGAAAATTAGTTTGCAAGGAAAACACGGCTTGGGATTTTCAAGTGGCCACACTTTAATTAAAAGTAAATTGTCGGGGGCTCGGGGTTCTCAGAGCCAGGGTGTGAAGAGGGGCTGTATGAGTCAACAACTACAAGGACCGGTAGGAACTGGAAAAAAGAGGGGATTAAAAGAATTGAAAGGAACAAAACTGATCATTAATGCTTGAAGGGGTAGGGGGCTGGGTGGATTGAGAGGAAACATTTTAAAAGCATTTAGAGTTTGAGGAGAGATCAGAACTTGTAGCAAGGAGGGTAGGCGAGTGGAACTGGGGGTTAGGACTGGTGGGGGGGGGGGGGGGGAGCTGGATTTCTTTTTATTATTATTATTATTATTGTTATTGTGGTAAATACCATCTTTTCCGACAGAAAAAAAAAGTAAGAGAAATTCAAAAAAAGGATGGTCGAGT
>JBCEWB010136107.1:0-11070 GCA_039654565.1 Peronia peronii | reverse complement strand
AATTTTCTAGAAATTTTTGAAAATGCCATGTAACAAAAAATCAAATTTCGCCATTTTTTCATACTAAAAACCCATTTGTCTCTAAAACTTACTAACTAAATGGGCCGTGCATATGTAAGATTTTTAGTCTTGTTATGAAAATGATGTATACCAAATTTGGTTAGAATCGGTTTCAAAACAAAAAAATAGATAGCAAAATACTGTCAAAAAACCGGGTTTTGAGAAAAACGTGTTTGAATTTTTTTTTTTTCAGCGAAAAATAAACATGGAGAATTTTTTGCTTGGGTTTTGGCCTCAGAACAGCACTTTTTTACATACTAGCCCTCTCTCCATGACTTCTGTGTTTCTTGTTGCCATTTTTTGGCTTTCTGGGCGTATCTTTTCTCGAATTTTGCTCCCTACCCATCATTATAAGGGCTCCCATAGAGTAAATACCGGGTGTGCCCCCCATATCTTTTTTTGTCCAAAACAAGAGTATCTTGACTTTACTATGGTATATAGTCCACAAATGAGCTCTGAAGCACCAGAAAGTATGGAAAATTTCACTCTTTACAGGATGTGGAAATTCATTTTAGAACGCTAACACTGATAATCTGCACGATCTGCAGTTTTTTTCGCCTCATAGTGGTCATCCAATGTCCATCATTGGCACTGGGGTTCATGATATTACTAGAAGAGGTCATAATCATGTGTCTTATGCACTTTTTGCCTATATATAATCATATAGTGATGATTTACGACTGCATGTAGCAGCCAGGTGGAGCCAAATCCTGGTTGACAGTAGGCTAGATCTACCGTTGAATGACCATTGGTCAAACACGTTAGAATAGACATATCCAGTTTTCAATACCATTTTTATAAGCAGAAAAGGCTGGGCTTTTAAAAGAAAATGAAAACCCAAAATCGCATTTTTTTTAGCAAAATCCATATTTCAGGACAAGCCCCCCCCCCCCCTCTAATTTTTACTTCCAAGGAGACCTTCATCTCCACTGTCATTAAGCACTTCGCCGCAGAAATGGCTACATGACACTAATAATAATCTGGATAAGCAAGCAAATGTTGCTGACATTTAGGAGCTAAACAAAATATTAGTTCATGTATTATTGTGTAAGACAAGAAGATGCTTACTATAAATAGCAAATGCCAAATGCAATGATGATATTACATATTTTAAGTGATCATTTCGTTTATTTCCTCCTTTTGGAAATGTGACTAGTCTGACATCTTATAAACAAACACAAAACGTAGATTTCTCGAACATGCCCCGCGTCGCTTTCCTGTCTTGCTATCAATTAAAATGAGTTAACATAATCATCTCCCTGCAAACATTGCAAGTGATCTGGCTAATAAGACAGATCGTCACAACAAACAAGGGCATTGACACTGAAAAATGTCTTGTAGAATGAGTTAATTTGATAACTCAAGTCCTTTTTTTCCAAATTTTCCAACATTCATTACTTCTGAAATTCTTTTCGACAACTTCATGTACCACAAGAGGGGAAAAACTCTGGATTTTATATGTGTGGGGTGTGGACCATTGTCGACATATTTTGCTCCATAGAAAATAATTATTTGGTCATTATCTCATCTGAGTTTGAAAAAAAAAAAAAAAAAAAAGAACAAAGAATATAAGAATCATTTCAATCACTTACCAAATTTTTGTTGACGACCCATTCTTCATCTACAATGAATTTATACAAGTATTCTCCGACTGGCAGCTCCAGGCTCTTTGTAAAAATGTCTCCACTATGCACAAAAGGAAAAAATTTTTATGAGCAAGCTTTTGCCATTTTCAAAATATCAGATGTAATATATTCCTCTATGACAACAACTATAATTCAATCAGTACAGCAAGCCCTGCATTTGAAACCTACACATACTTATAGCTGAAATAGCAATCTTCATGTATTTCAGTTTTTCAATTAAAACAATTTAAAACACAGGGAAAATGTATGCTCCAAACATAGATTATCCCTATTGAGAAGAAAAACAAAAAGTTATTATGTATTGGTCAAGTATCCTACATCAGGTATGATAAAACAATTTTAAACCCACAGAATCTTTGCTCAAATTAGGTTCAGTCTTATCTGAGCAGATGTATCTAAAATATATGTGAAAGAAAAAGAAATAATTTTCAATAGCTTAGCACCTCTCTGAAGGTGAGGCTTTTGTCAAAGATTTTTTCACCTTTTTGTTTGTTTGAAACCAAAGTTGGAAAGAAATATTATACTACAGCAAAAAACAAAGTTAAAACACAGATTGTGCACAAAACTAAACAATGCAGCAGAAAAGGTCTGTCAAGTAACGATAAATTAACTACATTTTAATTAAAACATCAGCTGTTCTTAGAAATCATTAACTAAAACCAAGACATGAGTCTTTACAAAGATAAACGAAAAAAAAAATCACTCAGCAAAGAAAAAGAAAAAAGAAAGCTTTTTTTTTTTTCAGCTGCAACAATGGTATGGGTAAAATATTTTGTTTCTATTGATTCTGATAAGCAAGAAACAAAACTTTGTTATCAGTCAACACAAAGAGCACTCACTTCTTGGAAAGTTCAATTTTTTCCTCCCAGCTGTTGAAAGATCCAGAGACCAGAACGGACTCACCACCATCCTCCCATTTGAATTCCATCATTACCTTGGCTGGGGGAGCCTCCTGAAGGGGGAGTACAGTTCGATTACATTGAAGTTTTCACACATAGTGTAAACAGTCTTTCATACAGTATAACATTATGGATATTTTATAACCTATTACAGAGATCTGATATACGACCAGACTTTGTTGCCAATGAGAAATTTTGTACATCATCCGTGTTCTAGTTATACCAAAATACAATAGATATCTAGTGGTATTCCTCAGCATGAGAGCTGTCAGATGATGTCATTAAAGAAACAAATGAGATGTGGCATGGTGAAATCAGGCGTTCATCAAACTGAGGCGACCGGAAAAATCACGTGTGTTTTCGCAGTGAATAAATTTTTAACACACATTTTTTTTCTTTACAGATCCCTTCTATGTCAATCTAAAAATGCATTTCAGAGTCAAATTTGCTGAAACAGATTGAGTAAAAGCCAAAAAGTTGGGATGGCCTAATTAAGGATTAATAGAGATTACGAAAAGTGATCGGCCATTTTCTCTCTATCTCCATTTTTAGCTGCAGCAACAGGTCACTGCCATTGTCTTTCGTTGCCACTATCTCAACTTTTACTTAAGGGAGAACAAACATTTTTTCACACACAAAAAAGGAAATGAATAATCTTTACAGTGATACCAATAACTCCATATGATCAAAATTTGACAAGAGCCTGATTTCATTGTGTTAAATCTCAAATGAACCAACAGAATCATAATGGCGTTACTAATCAAATGGCTTGTGCTATAAACATTTTTTTTTCCCTCAATAACCTAAAACTGTTGAAAATGACTAATCTCATTATCATACAGCAGTTACAATGTGGAGCACATTACTGTATATTCAGTTATCATGACATCTTGCAAAAACCCAGTGATTTTTCCAACACAGGGATAACCTTTAACTCCTCACAAATTCAATCGTGATACTCACATCAACATGAATAATTTCATTGAATCATACAACATGTATACACCTTAAAGTGACAGTATACCTCGCTTGGAGCGGCTGTCTCCCCAGCTTCTGCTACATCTCCATCTCCGCTAGTTGCTGCCCCTGTTTCAGCAGTGTCTGATGGGGCTGCAGGAGTGCTCTCCCCTTCTTCTTCTGCTGCTGCAGCCTGCAGACATTGAAAACAATGTTTACATTACATGTCACAAAAATTAATAGAAGATTGATATCTTAGCTATAAATATGAAATGTTAAATATCATGTAACAATAATGTAATGATTGATTTTTATCAGAAAGAAGATACACATAAAAAATGCTACAAAAAATAATGTTGGAAGAATTCATTAATCATTTTCCCAAATAGTTACTGCTCAAAAACGCAAAACTAACAATTAACAAAGTAATTCTAAGATTATTTAGTGGTATAAAGTTCAGTGTGCAAAACCACAATGATTCTTCATTTCCCATTATTTTTGTAATTCACATGAATGATCTTCACAATTGTATAACTTGTTTTGCATGAAAAGTAGTTAGCAAAGAGATAAAAAAAAAAAAAATTTCTGTTTGCAACTATTGACTGTATTAATAACATATTTATAATTACACTATTTATTGACACAAAAACTGTTGTGAGCTGAATGTGTCACTGTGAATAAAAACCTGGCATACCTGGCTCTAAATCTGCCTGGCAAACAGACAAAAGCATGTTTTCTTATCTATTTACATTCAACATTCAGTGGTTGATAACAGACACCATCTTGAGCAGTACAGACTATCCTGGACAAAGTTACATGGCGGAGAAAGTGTTTTTGAAACAGTGGCTTTTGGCTGTTGTTTTTTAATCTCATTTGAAAACAAGTTAAAACCTGGTGTCATCTGTTTCCTTGTATTTTTTACTCAAGCTTCACTTCTTTCATTTTACACCCCATTATCTTGTTATGCCTGCGAATCCTTTCTTCTTTTAAGAAGTCTTTTGCAATTTTATGATTTTATTTTTTATACATTTGTTTGTTCTTCCATCTTTTATAACACTTTGGAGATTCCACTAATGCTTGTACCAGTAATTCAAGGCATTCTGAACTAGAACACTTTTATTTCAGTAATACATGAGACAGAGCTCTTGACTTGGTAGAGCCTACAGGAGATCTCGACACAAAAACAACAGCACACATAATGAACATTGATCAAACTCAAAGTGACTAAAGAACAGATATTTCAGGTTTTATCTGTTTGTGTTAAGAGATATCATTTGATGGTGTATAGTCTGGTGGAGACATAGCTTTCTTTTTGCCTTTTTTCTCTCCTACTTACCTGCTACTAGTGGATATTGTACATTTTATTCAAAAGTTCCATCAGGTTTTGTGCTGTTTACTTCTGTTTTCAACAATTTGATTTTTTCTCTGCACTTGACTTCAGACTGTTCTCCCCTGAACAGTTCTGAAAACCTTAATCATTAGTCAGTTGAATTTTCCCCACACAGAACAAATATAAATATATATATACAGGAGAAAGACAAAACAATTTGCTTTCTGAATATGCTGCAGAAATGGTGCCATAAGGACAGAATAGTACAATTTTGAAGCTGTTGATCTAAAGCAGAAGATGACATTTGCTGACAAACTGAAGTATGACTTAAGCTAGATAGTAAAGCAATGAATGACAACATCAGGAGAAATGTTCAGATGTAAGAGACAAACTATCTAAACTACAGACAGTGAGCAAAGACAAAACAATGTTAAAGAATAGGATGTTCCAACTTATGTGACATTTTTAAATCCAACACAAGTAAATCCATTAATCTCACCAGAGCCAGAGCAATTAATGACAGGTGACATAGCCATGAAGGCTGAGAGTCCCACCACAGTGTCTCACATCAGCATCTCACCAGTCAAAGGGAGACAAGTTTTTCATTATGTCAAAGAGGGATAATCTGAACCCAAGCAGTGAGATAACTTGTCAGATTCTGCAGACAACAGCTGCATGGTCGACTTTAGGAATTTTAGAAACAAAGTCCTGCAATGCACCTTAACATCTGGAAAGATAGAGTAGGCCTACAACTTTTGAATCTAGGGTGAAACAGATGTTAGATAACATTATATGAAATTACAATGCAATGACACTAACTGTAAGAAGGAGTGTCTCCACAGTTGGCCATGAAGATAGCGAGTGAGAGTAACTTGTTTACATTGATCTGTCCACATTAGGAAAAAGTGAATGCGTCAGATCGATTCCATGTAGAGAGACAAACTCTTCAAATAAAACAGATGCCCATGGTACTGACAATGATAGAATGTATCCAGTGAGTACATTTAGGACAATCTGAAGAACAGGGTGCAAATGATAGCATGAAGTGAATGACATCAAAAAGCAACAACACAGAGATGTTGAAGTGGATGAGAATAACTTGCGAGGGCTGGTGGTAGCTGAGACTATAAAAGCAAACACTGATCAGCTGGAGCAATTGAGAGTGCCAGAAAACAATGAAATATTCAGACTTACATTCTTGCTTTGAGAAGTAATGAAAGGCATGAGAGCTTTAGCTGTGTTTAGTGTTTTGGTTAACTTTGGTGAGTCCTTGGACTCTTTAGGTTCCTGTTCACCCTGTGCTGGACCACAAGTCTCGGTCTCACCATCATCTTGTGACCGAGAGGAGAGCAAAGTCTTAAAAGCTCTGGCTGCATACATTGTTTTGGCTAATTTGGGTGTTCCTTTACTTTCAGTGGGCACCTCCTCTGTCCCCTCATCCGGCCCATCATCCGACAATGGATCAGGCAAATCATCTGCAACCTCAGATGACTCCTGGCCATTTTCTAGAGGTGGGATCTCCCCATCGTCACTGTCTTTGGACCTAGAGAGTAACGGCATGAGTGCCTTAGCTGTCAGGATAGTTTTCGCAAGTTTTGATCTTTGTTCACCCTGATCGGCCGCGTCCTCAGGCTGAGGAGTCTGGGGTTCGCTCCCACCATCACTGCTGTCCTTAGAGAGAGAGGTGGAGAAAATCTTAGCTGTGTGAAGTGTTTTAGCCAACATGGGTAACTGTTTAAACTTATTGAGCACCTGTTCTGTTTGAGCCGGGCTGGGCTCGGCATCATCAGCGTCTGGCTGTGGCTCGGGATCTGCTGGAGGTGGAGGAAGTTCCTCTTGGCCGGCTGGCTCTCCTGCCGCAGGCTTCTCAACCTTTTCTTCCTCCTTAGGCGGTTCCTCTTCTTTGGCTGGTTCCTCTTCCTTAGCCGGTTCATCAGCTTTCGGTTCCTCCTTAGTTTCTTCCACGGCAGGTTCTGGTTCAGGGGGTGGTTCAGACTTTTCCTCTGCAGGGGGCGAGGACGTCTCAGTCACAGGGGCTGGCTCAGGTGTAGCTTCTGGTTCTTTCACCTCTGCTGGCTGAGCTTCTTCTTTAGCTGCCTCAGCTGGTTTTTCTGTCGACTCGGTCGGTGCACTCTCATTCTGTATAAGATGAAAATACAATGTTTCTTTATAATCAGCTCACACAACATGGTGAGGTCAACAGCTGTGTGCGCCATTTTCCATACAGACATTACTTCGTACAAAGTGGCAAGGAATGACCTGGCACAAAATCTGAAAATTTAGAAATGTTTTTGCTGGAAAAAATCATTTCTAATATTTTGATTTTACCACCAAAAATTTATCATTCTCAAGATTCTAGTCACTGTTAATAAATCAATGTCCTTTCTAGAAATTCCATTTTCTGGCTGGAATTTTCATTACTGTCCCTCTGTGTCAGATGTTTTCATTTGTTCAAGAACTTATCTCTGTTCCCTAACCAAAGCTTTTCATTACAATTTACGGAGATATCTTATTTAATTTCTCATGCATTTGGCAGTAATATAGTTTGTGTGCATGATTTTTTGCTCATCAAACAAAAATCTGGTAAAAAATGGAGAGAGAGAGAGAGTGAATTTGAATGTCCACAGATATTGACTTTCTTCTAATCACAATGACAATCAAGTAACAGAAGAGTTTCCTTTGCTTGTACTTTAAGAATTAGAACTAATGGTTAGAGCTAAAGTAAAAATCTTGGTTTAAAGTTAGGACTTTGCTTCCAAGCTCAGGCAGACAAAATATCTGTTCTCCCTCAGTGATTTGTGTTCTCACCTTCGAAGTCTCCGTCCCTCCTCCGCCTTCCTCAGCTCCGACGGCAGTTCCGTTCTCCTCTGGCTTCTTCTCTGTGGTCGTATCGCCATTTTCTTCTCCTTCTGTTTGTTCTTTAGTCTGATCTTGTGTCTGTTCCTCTCCTTCTCCGTTCTCTCCCTCGGCCTTCTTGTTCTTTTTGCTCTTCTGCTTGCTGCTCTTACCACCCATGGTCGTGCGACGCTGTCGTGTGCACCGTCCAATCAAATCTGCTGCCTCTCTGGGGCTGAACACTCAAAGCTGGCACACTGGCAATATCTGGAGATGAGAAGTTAACGTCACTTGATCCAAATGTACATGATTGGAACACTATGAAAAACAAAAAGGGCAAAAAGAGCCAACATTTCGGCACTACCATCTCACCGCGGTCCCTTAGGCGACCTGGCACATACGGATTACTGTAAAATGAATTAAACCAACCACTGGCCTTAACCTGCTGGGACCCTCGGCTGTGCATACCACTGGGGTAATAATTGCAGTATTGCAATAATAGGCACCAGTTCATTTTACAGCAATCGATATGTGCCGGGCCGCCTAAGGGACCGCGGTGAGATGGTAGTGCCAAGATTTCTGCAAAATTCTTTTCTAATTAAAATGTACAAGATCACACCCAATCACACACACTCACACCCAATTACACACACTCATACACACTCATACCCAATCACACACACTCACACACACTCACACACTCACACACATTCACACACACTCACACACACTCACACCCAATCATACCCAATCACACACACTCACACACACTCACACACACTCACACACAAACAGATAATTAAAAAATTGAAGTTTCAGAAGCAGACTTTTGCAGACACTCCCTTGCCAGACTGTAAGGGAAGGCCTAATCTAGGTCGAACCAAATTAATTCACAAATTGCTTGCCATAAGAAGCTTGTATAATTTCTAGAGTTTTCTCATGGGGAACTACCACAGCATCTGCCACTGACAGCCTAACTACTGTCTTATCCTCTCCCATTGTTTTGAGAAAATGGCGTGGAAGGCCTAAAAGCCAAATTGTCGTAAGTGCCCAATTCACAAAAAGGAGAACTACGGCCATGTCAGTAGTCTGGAACAAGTTAATTCTCATAGAAAAATGCCTGCATCCTACACAATTGCAGTGTCTCCAAACAATGGCAAATGGCATTTAAAAGGCAATTAGGCTTTCAAGTCAAGTGTTGATTTGTTCTAAATTTGAGCGAGGGCTGGACCCTATCGAAGTGCCATGCCTTTGAGGATGGGTCATCGCCCTAACTTACACTTATCAAAGCTGTATCTACATCATAAAGAATTAAGGATTTCATATCAATAAACATAACGAAGAACAAAGTACGTCTTTACCCCACCATCCTGGACGCGAACAATATCCAACAAACCAATTGGAAGGACAACTGCTTTTTGTTACTTTTGCACAGGTCATGAAATAGTGTAGTTAATAGAAATAGAGTTAATTAACTAAAAAGGGCAAAAATGCTTGTAATTCTTGTTTCTATCGTTGATGAGGTTATTTTGGAGGCTATATCACGATAACGTATAAAAGCCTATGGGGGCCCGAGGTTTATAAGGTGCTCCCACCTGCAGGCGGTGTAAGCCCGCCATCGGTGGGATGTCTCCCATGGAGTGCCATCCTCAACATTCCAGAGGAGACATCTTTTCTTTCTCTCTGTCTCTCTCTCCTTCCTCCTGTCTTCTGTCCCGCTCTTTCCTCTCTTCTTCTTGACGTGTAAACGCATCTTACCGTGTTTGACACAATGTAGCCGTAATCGTGCAGATGTGTCGTTAAACCCAACACAAACAAACAAACAAACAAACTCCTCAAAGACCCCCTCCCCCCCCCTACTCTTGACGCCAACCAGAGAGAGAGAGAGAGGCAGAATAACGAATTTGACGATTCTCTATATTATTTATTTGCCATGATCATCGCACGAACGTCATCTCTCAGTCACTCAGACTGCTTGACCGTCACACAAAACAACAACTAACATAATGTATCAAAGCTACAGCTCCTGGCACATGCACCATACAAAAATATTTGATATGAAAAAAAGCTTTCATTTGCCCGTCTGCCGTTATTAGGACCTGGCATATTAAACAAGAATAGTTTAATCTATTTCATTAATTTATTTATTTGACACAACCTATTTCGAATGCTATGCTCTTACGTCAGCTGGCCAAAAGCCATTTAAATCAACGCATTAGTCCGTAATCCAAAGATACAAATAACATAATCCTTTAAAACAGACTGAATAAACAAAAACAAACTAATACAAAATTAATTATGCACACGACATTTCCTGAAGAGAACGGACCGACACATATGCCGTGAAACGTACATTAGTCACCATTCATTATACCACAGATCTGAAAATTTTAAAGACTGCAAAGCGGTTCCAAATAATAATTTCCAATCACTTTATGAATGTTCACTTCCTCTTCCTCATGTTACCGAGGGCCCGATGTACCTGTGAGGTTTCTCAGCAAAAGATGAGACTGAGTTATGCTCATGTGTTTAGAACGTTAATTTAAAAAAAAAAAATTTTTTTGTGATCTCGGAAATTTCCTGATAGCCAATCTGTCAATTCACTACGTCTAAATACAGAGACATGACAAAAGAACACAGCCGCCATTATGTTAGAAAACAAACAAATAAAACGAACAAACAAACAAACAAACAATAAATTTAGATCTACATCTGAATTTTCGGTGCAAATAATAACATTGTGAAATAGTTAAACATACCATGAGAATACAGTCATGAAGCTACACGAGAAAACACCCGAGTGCACCCCGATTCCCTTCCTCCTGTCGAATTCAACTAGTTTATTTCGCACGCCGCTTTGATTAATTAAGTTTTGCTTTAGTTTTAGAACGAACAGAACACACGCAACATGGGAGGAATTCTATTCCTTGGTCATAAATGCGCACCGAGGTTCTGCACTCCTTTGAAAGACGATCACGAAATGCCCGCACGTCTGCGCTTATTGCGAATTTTTGTTTCATTATGTTCGGCCAGTTCTCAGCGAGAATGGCACAGTCCCAGCCTCAATCGATGGACGAGACAGACAGACAGACAGACAGACAGGCAGGCAGGTCTGCTCACACAGCGATTCGCTACTTTGCCTATTCCGACAGCGGCGGTGAGTGTGCGCGCGATGTGAGCGGGTTGTTGGGGACAACTAGACTGATGGGCGCGGTTAGAGTGGTAGAGAAATAAAGAAAAAGGAGGGGGGTGGGGGTGGGGGGGGGGGCCGAGGTCAAGGGTCAAAGGGTAAGATCCCTGCCTCACTTTCGAACTTGTATTGCTGATCAAGATGGCGGCCGCC
>JBCEWB010136085.1:0-11071 GCA_039654565.1 Peronia peronii | reverse complement strand
ACAGACCTCACCATAACCCCGGCGGCAACCTGCGCCGCTCAGCAGGACGAGTGCCCTGGCAAGTAGCACCCAGCCGCACACATCGAGTGCCGCTCTTCGCGCGAGACGCTCGCAGGTCCAGAGTTAACGTTTATATTGGTTAATTCACCCAGTCTTTTAAAAATCTAGTTTGTTAATCACTTTTTTTTTTTAACCGGGCTGTTGAACATCCCACTTTAGTAATACTAGCGAAACGGACTTTTAGGCTGTCACCACCCTTTTTGCAGGCCATAAATTTATTGTACAGGCTGTTGCAAACGTAGGTTGACAGTGTTGCCATTAAAACATTTGTTTTTAGAAAGGTGACAACTATTCAGTGGCATGAATTGATGGCCACCAGCTGCTGACTGCCCTTATTAAATGTTTTAATGGCAACTTTGCGACCGATCTACCTTTGCACCAGCCTATTTATGGATACATTATGGACATGCACGTTGGCATTTTCACAGGCAGACAGATTCAGATGTTAAGACATTTTCACAGTTCGAGAACATAAGTGAAGACTAAAGGGAAAGAACTGGAGATGTCCACTTTTTAATATTTCAAGATCATGATCTATGGCTTTAGTGCCTAGTCTTAACTATTCCATCTAAAACAGACCAGAAGGCACATTCACTGTTGTCCAAATCAATGGCTTGAATCAATAAGTTCAACAAACAAAAAGCATAGATCTAGAAGTTCATAAAAACATGTTCACAGTGACGGTAGTCACACTGATACCAGTGCGCATGGGCATCATAAGGATACTAAACTTCTACTTTCTGTTTGTTTAATCCCCGTTTTAGAAACCCCGCCACTCAGATCATTAAAATTATTGCATTTTTCTGTCTGTGTTCTATTTTTTTTTCCCAGTCCTTACATCTTTTCTATCTTCTTCAAAAATGATTCTGTTGTGACATTGAAGGGTTGAACCTAGTGAAAGGGGGGGGGGGGGGGAATGGGGAGGGAAGGAGGAGGAGGAGGGGGGAGGGGTGGTCTCCTTCCGTCCATTGTCTGGACTCGCCACACCAGTAATGTCTTTGGTTCCAAGTTGATCTAATCTGTTTCCGTATTGCGTGAGATGAAGACAGAGAATGTTTGCGGGATATCTGCGTGCATCCCACGATATGTGGATATGTATCATATTATACCGGTAGTTCTTTATTTTGCCGAGAAACGTTTTCTGAGACTTGGTAGAAAATAATGTCTTCATCCCGTTCCAGACTAACGATATGCGAACAAGAAACACCTCTCATTGTTCTAATGATGGATACAGAAATGTTAGACTTCGTTTTGTGGGCTGTTAATTTGAAAAAGAAACTTCTTTGTTTCTTTGACCCGTCTATTTGTATTTTATATTTTAAAGACATCTTCCTGCAGGGATATGGCGGTGGAAAAATGGAAGATGAGTTTTTTTTGTGGTAAGTGGACAGATGGATCTATGCCTGTACGTGCACTTCATAACATATACATATGTATTGTGAGAATTGCGTCTTTGATTTATCAGGGCGAATGATAATTGATAGATTGAACAGCTGTTACAGCAATATTGTGCATTCTCTCGGGGGATACCTTGAGTGAATTGTGTTACACTGGGGCATGGAAATACCAACCCATGTCATTGCGTGGCTCTCTAACAATGTCGACTTCCTCATTAATTGTGTGACACTAATAGTGTTGAACTGCACCAGCATATCTTGTCTATTCCTGTGGGATCGATGCTATCACATCCTATCCTATCCTATCCTATCCTATCTTATCCTGTCCTATCCCATCCTGTCTCATCCTGTCCTATCCGATCTATATCTTAGCTTGTCTTATCCTGATCTATCCGATCCTGTGTCCTATTCTATCCCATTCTTTTCGATTCTGTCCTACTTTGTCTTAGATCTATCAGATTCTTTTCGATTTTATCCTGCCCTGCGTATCCCATTTTATAATGTTCCATCTTATATTATGCGATTCAGTACGATGTATCTTATATAGTCCTGTCCTGTTCAATCCTATCCTGCCCTGCCCGGTGCTATAGACTACTATCCTCTCCTGTCGCATCCTATCTGCAGCCTTGCTGACTACAGCGACACTGCAGAATTATCTGTCAACCGGCCCTTGTCGTTCTAAGAGGTGTTCTACCTCTCTGAAAGCATCGCTCAATTTCAAATCCGTCTTTTCAAGGGGTTTCCCTTGCGTCCACGATCTATTCTGTCTCACCCCACCCCCACCCATACCCTCTCCTCCCTGTCTAGTTTCCCCACATATTTTGCAGTGACTCCCATCTAAGTTGTATCATGTCTCCATCAAGTGTCTTTCCCCCAGACACCTGCGTGATCAATTTCGATCAGACTTTCTGTTCAGTATACGTAATATTATTACCATCCCAGTATTGAAAGTGGAGAGAAGAACACGAAAACAATAAGCTGTCACATGACATAGAGTGTGGGGAACTGGCATCACTTAAGGCTTCAGGTGGGACTATCTGGAGACAACTAGAGATCTAAATCTAGTAAGTAGGTCATTGCCCAGAGATGGCTAGGCCTCTCGTTAGGTCTGAAGAGCGAGCTCAGCCTCATATGACGCACTTATCAAGTTCTGTATTACTGTGCTCGTCCTCTGGGCACACGAAGACTGTCGGATTAGTAGGAATAGAACTCCATGATCATTAAACGTCATTATTAAAATTTCATTAAATATCATGAAAAAAATTGTGAGAGAAGGAAGCCATCCATCTAGCTATTCATCTACCCAACCTAAACCAATCACTGTCATCTATACGAGTGAGGTTCACGTGCTCATTGCATTGTTAATTTTATAGCAGAGAGAGAATAAAGGGTATTTAATATTAATGAAAGGGACCAGATTGGGGCAGCGGGTTCTAGAACTGTTCTGTACTTGAGTGGGACATTCTTTTTACCGATTCACTGATTTGAATAGGTCATATTAATCTATAAAATTCCATCTCGTTAAATTAAACTGGGTTAATTTCCCAGCCGCAGAAAGCACCCGTATGTGTCCATCTGTCCAACCGTATGTCAGTTTATGTATCTATCTCTTTCTATATTGATGTATCAATCTCGCTGTCTGTCTGTCAGTCAGTCTCAGCCTGTCTTTTGATATATATATATATATATGTAATAGCTACGCCCCCCCCCCTCCCGCTCCCGTTTATCATACCGGTACTGTCGATCTATGCACCCTGTCGATATGTTTGTCTATCAATCTATTTACCTGGTCAGTCTGTCACGGTCTGGCTGTCTTTCCATCCATACATTCAGAAATACCACTCCCAACATTATTACATTCAAACATACGGGGCAGAGCCAGAGCGATTTCTTCTTACACTGTGAAAGAGACAGCTCAACTATGTCCCGGGCTAGATAGATAAAGAATGAAAACACTGTCTGACAAGATGAGATAAGATAATACCTTATGGTCCTCATGGTCTCATTTTTTTTTGTCAGTTAGGGTCAGAGATTTTTATCCACTTAAACTGATTGTTTTCATGCTACAAGATTGTAATGACATTCTCATTACATGGGCAAGGAGGGTGGATATGACTGAAATGCATTTCACATTTATTTGTTATAAGTGTCATATCTTTCCTCACCTTTTCTTTCAGGTATATAGCCAAGAAAGGTTTGGGAAATATTGCAGATCCAGAAATCTTCTAGCTGCTATGACTTTCTTGCAAAATATGTAAAATGACAACAGTATCACAAGTGTTTGGTTTTCAAAAGCGAACATTAGTTGCTGATTTTTCCAGCCTAGTTATGAGAAAAAAGATATTCTGTGAAATTCACAGAGTAAAGCACACCAGCTCTTACTGTCCTGAAGAAAATAGTTGTTATTCTGTGAAACACCTATCAGTGCCAGAGCAAAAGAGCATGTGTAGCATAGAACACCTACAGTACTCATATGAAAATGAATACTTGCATCTTCTTCATTTATATGTATTAATAAAGTTTTATGATCTGCTGTCTTCCCCAGCGATTCTCACTTTCATCAACTGTTCCAACGTCACCTGGGCCACAAGGGTGCAAGACATTTTCACCTTCACAAAGATCTTTGCCCTCATCATCATCATCATCACTGGCATTGTCAAACTCATCATGGGTGGGTATTATTACACAGATCATAATATAAAATAAACTTTATTTGTCCTCAAAAAAAAAAAAAAATTCCTTTCACAGCTGATGAGAAACAATATGTATGTAAGATTTATTCGCACTTACATGCAAACAAAAATATTACAAAAAGCATCAGAACAAGTCAGGCTCAAGGAGCATTGCCTCAGCTTGACAAGCCAGTCCATGATGGCAGAAATGAATTTCTGTAACGCTCAGGGTTAATTCTTACATGCAAAAACGCCCAGTTCTTTCAGAATATTTCAATTGATTATATATTCAAGGTCATGTATTTTGTTCCAACACCTGTTCTAACCTGTGAATGAGTTTGAGGACTCCTGAAAGGCTTTCACTCTCAGTACAGTCCTATGAAGATTACAAAAAAAATTATTTTTTTTTTTTGGACTACAGTAGTCAGGGATAATATTCACACTATCATAACTTTACTCATAGTTGGTTGTAAATTGTGTATCACTATGTATTCAGTAAGATACTTGTTATTTTTATGCCTCATGTTTTTTTTCCCCCCTAGATTTGCCCCTAATGTATTTCAGCTGAATAAAATCTTACATTTCGACCAAATCTATTTCATGATGTGGTCATTACACAATGTCTTTCAGAGGTAGTGTCAAAAGCTATGGTGTAGCTGATAATCTGCTGGTCATTTTCCCACTGAATGTTATTGACATGACCCTGATGAACTGACTTACTTTGTTCTTGTTGCAGGGTCCACTGAGCAGTTTGAGGCTCCATTTGAAGGTTCCACAACTGAGCCAGGCAAGATTGCCCTAGCGTTTTACTCAGGGTTGTTTTCCTATTCAGGATGGTGGGTATTACTGACTCTTTATTTTTCATTGTGATGCATAGTTGCTCATATGTTTGTGAAATAAAAATCTCAATCAGTGAGCGATTCAGGAATCAGTAGAAGTGGCATTGTCATGAATAGATATAGATTTATTGTATATGGCCATCCTGACTCTGTTTGTAGCAAGGAGATGCATATTTGTCCCATATCTTTTGCTATTCATGTTTGAACTTGGACAAAATTTGTCACGGTTGAAACACAACAGTAACTGAGTTTCTATTATTCAAGAGCAAAATTGTCTCATGATTAAGCATAACAACAATATATTTCAAATCATGATGATAACATAAATCAGCTGTGCTTGAATAGCCTCAAGCTTGAATCGTGAATTAAATGTTTAGTAAAGAGCACAGTTACTGCTAGTATTTGGGAAAAAAAAATAATATATGAACAAAACAAAATCCAACTTTAAAATATCATGAAATTTTAATGGTACTCAACAGCAGTTATGCAAATTCAGTTAATTTTATTTATCATGAATTTAGACGATCTTGTTTTATTTTGGCAGTTTGATAAATTTTCATTGATGATATAATGGTGGTTTTTTTTTTTTGTATTTTTTTTTAACCTTTCCATGACAGGAATTACTTGAACTTTGTGACTGAAGAACTGAAAGACCCATACAAGTAAGACTGTTGTCTAATGCTGGCCATAGTATGACACACTGTTTCAGTTGTATAACTGCTCTGTAGCCATACCCCTTATCAAGCCATCAGCTTTTGAATTTAAACTGCATGTTAAGCCATATACCTTTGTATAATTGTGCAAGATTCTCTTTGTGGTAGATATCCATTGAGGTTCAGAAATCTCTGCACAGAAAATGAATAGGATAAAATGGATCAGTTGTTCTGTTCTTGCTGACCACAAAATTGGTTTTGGTAGTATAAATTTGGAAGGGTTATTGTATTTACTCTCTGAATGAGATCGTTATGTTAATGATGATTTTCAAGATAATATATTTCTTTTTATATAAGGGATGCCAAATTTCCTACTTAAGTAAGAAAACAGACTTTTTGATTGTCATGAACTTGTTTGTTGATCCTGAAATTAGGTTAAATTTTCATCTCTAGCTTCTGGATCAATAGCTCAGTTTTACTAACTATTGCAAAGACATTGTGTAAAAACATTTATTGTGAAACATTTTCCTACATTTTCATGAAAGCAAATTAACATCCCTGTTATGTAATCAGTTTTTTAAAAAAATCAAATTTGAGATTTTATGTGATTTTAATATATATTTTTTCACTTTTCTAAATGATAAGTGTCATACATTATCATCAGTAGTAGGCAAATGACAGTTCTTTAGCATTATGTTTTGCCACTTGAAATTCTGCTTTATGATAATAAATAATTGTCCCAGGCATTTGTAGAAGGATGTAGGGACATCCTGATTTGTTATATAAGACTTGTAATTAAAAGACTTATTCTGCACCTGGTATAGTGTTGAATAGCAGCCTGTTCTATGAGAAGCCCCTTCGTAATCTGTTTGTTGTATTTTTCTTTCTTCTCTCAGCCATCAGCTATGATTTGATTCTTGTTTACAAAGATGTTTTTTAAATCATGTATGTCTGTCGTTCCTCTCAACTAGGAATCTACCCCGAGCTATATGGATCTCATTGCCATTAGTCACTATAATCTATATTCTGGCCAACGTGGCTTATTTTGCTGTCATGTCACCGGCAGAGATGTTGGCATCGGATGCAGTGGCTGTGGTAAGTATCACCAGTCAAAACCTGAGGTGACACCTGTGACAAGAAAATGTATTGTGCTTATGGCAGGAATTCAGGGACTTAAACATGAACAAAATTAGCATCAAGAAATATACGTGTATGTCCACTTATGTGCATGTCAAAGGGCAATTTGACATAATTGTGAATAGAAACTAGGACTACAGGTGCTTTTGAAGCAAAATACATTCATGGCCAAGAAGTGACAGTTTGGTCCTGTCAGGCAATATATCTTGATCTGTAAATTGTTGGACGTCAAAGAAATTTGAGGTTGAATGTGATGAAAATTGTCTATTGTTTTTATATTTGCAGAAACTGAAAGAACACTCAACTCTGGATAAGAAAATATTGCTCTTATGGGCAGATTATAAGTATATCGGGACATTTGTGAGATGAATATAGATTTATGTGCTAAACTGTTCCTTTTTACTAATTTTAATCTTATTTTTATTTTAGCTGGTGCTGGGGTCACCCGCGGCCTCTTTAATTTACAATATCTCAGGCTACAGTCCAGCTAGCTCATAACTTTTATCATTATATGGAAGTATATGAATTGAGGTTTTATGTGAAAGTAATAAGCTTTATTCAGTTTGGTGAAAAATTGACATATGACTCATTTTGACTGGCAGTGGGATTGTGATTGTGAGAAGGATATGTTATTGTTATATGTTGATTGGAATGGAAAGAGATTTATACACAAAATATATATAAATAGCAAGTGAGCAGATTGACCCCAGGCATACTGCAAGAGTTAAAATATTTTATGTTTTGCTCTGACTTTATGGAAATATAGCATCAAATTTAACATCAGTATATATGTGCATATTACTAAACATATATGTGTTCACATGTTTGATGAAGTCCGAAAAATATAGAAATAAGGAGGAATTTTAATTCCATGTTTAAGCAGAATTATTTATTTTTTAACAACTGTGCCTATTATTCTGTCACATTTATGCCTTCCAGTCTGTATTGGCTAAAGAATTGAACAAAGTTTTGTGAAAAAAATATTTCTTTTCTTGCGTGCAAAGAACACTTTTATGGTGTATCCTGAGTGTCACAAATCATGTTATGCGTGAAATTAAATATAATTTGAAAAATTTGGTGAATAGATGTATATCTGTATATAAGTTTATATCAAGCCAGAGTCGTAATTATTTTGCTTTGTCATGAATGCAATAAAGGAGAGAAGCTTGTTTAATTTGTGCCCCAGCAGAGCTGTCATTTGCCAACGACTGTGCAACAGTTAAACAGAAAAGATAATGATATTGAAGCCGCAAGGGTATTTTTTTTAGGCAACTGCTCAAGGTCAGTTGGACAGACATACAGAGGCACATGGAAAGAGTTAGGAACAACAAGAAAGCTTCCATCAATAATAAATGGACAAAAATTAAGATACGTAGGCCATCAGGAGACAAGATCTTATGAAGATGATTTTTTCAAGGCAAGACCGAGCCAAAACAAACTGAGGAAGACAACCAGCTTCTGTCAGTGGTAACATTATTGAATCTAGTGGAATGAGAATCCATGAAGTCAGCATGGGCTCAAAGTGAAAGTCAGAACAGATAAAGGAGAACTATCCTATTGATGTCATTGATTGCACGGCCAGTGCCATATTCGATTATGCCAACAGGATGGCCATCGTGCCTCTGTTAGTCTCATATTCATTACTTGCTATCTCTTATGCGAGCAAAGAATTTTTAGAGTCTTGTGATGAGCTTCTTTGTTTTCTACATACGGAGAACAGTTTTGTAATTCCATTTCATGAGTTTCATGACCTTTCCAGACATTTGCTGACCGGACCTTAGGTGTGATGTCCTGGGTCATGCCGGTCTTCGTGGCTTGCTCAACTTTTGGAGCTCTCAATGGAGCCATTTTCACCTCTTCCAGGTAAATCAAATGTCATTTTTAAAGAAGGCAAAAGTCTTGAGAATGATTAGCCACACAAAGATATTTATCAGGGATGTGAAACTTCCTTCTTTTCTAATGTCACAGACTTTTTTTTTGTTTTTGTTTGTTTTTTTTTTGGCTGGCTGACCAACAATTGTTGACAAACATACCAGTCTCCCTCCTCCTTTCTTTTTTGTGATAACAGATTTAGATGATGAGAAGAAAAACCAAAGAACTTCAGATATTATGTGCATGCACTCAGCAAGAGCTGTTCAACTGGCAGCTGTTTTACTGGACATAATCAGATCAAAGTTTGAATTTTCAGTTTCTCGCACATGAAAACCTGCAATTAAGCCATTATGTGAGAATTGGTGACTGAAAAAAAAAGAAAAAAAGTAACCCCTAAACTGATAAATTCCTCAACCCCCCCCACCCTTTATAATTTTGATGGTCTTTGCTGTGCAGATTCAAGAGAAGAGTTCTTCCTGGATACTCAGAAGAGCATTAATATACAACAGTTCTTCATTTGCATTCAAATGTTGATGAGGACATTATTTATTTATGGCAATTTTTATAATTTTTCATTTTTTTGAATTAAATCCCCTTTTTTCTGTATAAAGTACATGACCATTTATCCTTATGCCAGGGATAATTTGCACCTGTTAGTTGTAGACTCACTCCTGTGTGTGTAGTACCCAATTGTGTAGCACCCAACATGACAACATGATGATATGGAGGAAAATTTTCTAGTTTTTTTTTTGTGGCAACAATTTGGCATCCTAGATCTTTACCTCTAGTGAACCCAGCTAAACTGACACAGTTTTTGCCTTTAACTTGGCAACATAGAAACATGATTTTGTGGATAGCAGCTTTTAATCATTCTCGTGAAATGAAATATCCACACTTGATCATTAAATTGCCAGTTCTGGCCATATTGGGAAAGTAATTTAGATCTATTAAACTCCCTCAGCCCTTATGTTGTAATTGTTGTATAATGGCACAAGCCCCTAGCATTATATGAATTCATTTGAGTGGAATTTTTTGTAATCAGATGACTTTGTAAGTTGCTCTGATGGAAGAAATTTAAGGAAAAATTCAGAATGAGTCAATGTCTTTAGCTTCATGTTACATTCTGTATATGTCTTTCAGCCTCCTGGTGAAGGTTATTTCGAATGCTTCATGTTGTAAATAGTGCACAATGGCTTGAGCCTCCAGCCTTAATGTGAATACAATTTTTATTGGTACGAAAGTTTTGGTCAGTCAGACAACATTAAAGCTGCTCTAATTTATGTTGAAGTTAAAAATGAGTCATTTTTATTGTTTCATATAGGGTGTAAATGTAGTTTAACACAGTAAGCACAAAACCATGATCGAAATACTATTGTTATAGTGTATATAGGTAACATTTATATGATGGAAAAGATTTAAGGGAAAAATAATGAGTCATTGTTTATTTGCCTCATTCTAAAAATGCTGCATAATAAATTAAGATCCCAGCCATAATGTAAACCCATAATGTGTGGTATGGATTTTGTAGCTAGTCAGGCAACATTAGTGTTGTTCTAATGGAAAAGATTTATGGGGGAAACAAGAATGAGTCACTGTTTATGTTTGGTGTCTGCTTCTTTTAAATCATCTTAGCCTTGGCACACAAAATTCTATGGATTGTTGATCTTGCAAAATGTCTGAATGCACATTTACATATTATGTGTAGGACTTCAATGGATTTCTTGCTTTGTAAAGAAAGTAGTTTTTTTCATTGTCACATTTTTTTTTATTCATTTGTATCTTTTGTGCACATGACCAATTTATCAATATCAGATAGCATATCAATCTTTACAAGCATGTTTTTTGGTGACTTTATTCAGATATCCAAATTTGAAATCACCAACATTTCTAAGCAGGACTGATGATCTAGGATTTATGGCCCAGAACTGACAGAGTTAAAATAGCTTTACACTCCGTCATGTATGCCGATCAAGCGTCTATGCAATATTAGATGAGGCTACTTTTCTTTCTCCTTTTTTTTTTTTTTGCTTTGTTTTGCTTTGTTTCCACTTGACACTTTCTGTCCCAGTATCACACATGCGGTGAATGTATTCTGTTGAATAAAATGCAGTTCAGGGAGGGGCTGGTCCTGAAATCAAGATTTTAGCTGAAAATATCGAATTTCCGATTTTTTTTTTTCTTCAAGCTAAACCATTTATTTCAAGATTTACCGTTTATATGGTCAAAACTGAGCTTTTCCTACAAGTAGGGGTATCTAAAATATCACTCAAATTCACTTCTGATGGGCAATTTCAACTGAAGCTATGAGGTCTTTGCACTAAGTTTGAGAGTATTTCTCAGGAGAAAAAGCAGGCAAGAGAAGGGGGCTGAAGACTGAGGTCCAGTCTATCAAGCTGGAATGTTTTGAGGTGAAAGGAACACATTATGTCACAAGGTACTGG